>JAMZAV010003912.1:0-59639 GCA_024449915.1 Sweltsa coloradensis | reverse complement strand
TTTTATCCCCAAAACCCCAAATGAAACGTATTTTTTATTCGTTTTAATAACCTTTTGGGAGGGCAGATTACTTTTTGGGGGGCCCACTTTGGGCGCGTCTGTGGGGTCAACGGCCCAACGCATCCCGTCTGACGAGTAATATTCGTTTTTCTGGTAATTTTCACTATAAATGACATATGTTTTGAATATGTATATCTTATGAGGGCGGGTTGACTTTTTTGGGGGGCCCACTTTGGGGGCGTTTTGACGGGTCAACGGCCCAACGCAGCTCCTTGTACGAGTGATATTCTCTTTTGGGCTAACTTAAATTTAAATAAGTTTCGTATGTTTTAGCATGTATACTTAATAGGGGCAGATTTGACCATTTTTGGGGCCCCATTTTGGGGGCGTCTGAGGGG
The DNA here is from genome assembly GCA_024449915.1 of Sweltsa coloradensis. Classification (NCBI taxonomy): domain Eukaryota; kingdom Metazoa; phylum Arthropoda; class Insecta; order Plecoptera; family Chloroperlidae; genus Sweltsa; species Sweltsa coloradensis. Next base: position 59,241 of record JAMZAV010003912.1, on the reverse strand, counting down.
TAAACGCCCCCACGTTGACTCGTAAGACGCGCTTTTTTGAAAATGACTTGAATTTCCGCTTCTACTCCAATGGTCAAAACATATGTACCTTATGAGGCAAGAAACTGTCACTGGCTCTCCGTCTATAGGGTTTTGAATTCCCGGCCAATGCTCGCTCGCTGATGGGCCATGACGTCCGCCCACGCATGGCCGCCTTGACGCTCATATTTATCACGTCAGTACCTGGCATAAGTAGCTACGAAATGACTGAACAGGGTTTTTGCCAAGGTTTGACTCCATAAACCATAAATTAAATGCCCTTATGGCAGCTTTTATAACGCGGCATTTCTTTTAAACTAGAAATCTGAACGATAACACAACTGATAGGAGCACGGGGAGCGGTCTGCTATAGCTTTTTTTGAGTCTGCACCCAACTGCACTGAAAATGTGCTATACCAGATGGGGTCACACTTATTTTCATGTTTTTCTTTTGGCGGGGAAGCCAGATTCAATTTTTTTTATTAAATTTTTACCATAATAAGAACCAGAAACTATTTTTATTTTTTTTGTTATTGTTAACATATTTTAGTTCTGGAATAAAAGGCTAGTTCCCTTTTGTTGTTCATGTCACGGGATAATGAAAAAGTTATTTGGTCAAAACGTTGTGTTTGATTTGAATGAATATGCAGTATACGCGGGGAGACGAGTTTAAGCGCTCTGCTTTCTGGGTTTTTTGGGAGTAAACGATTCAGTACATCGGTATAATATTTTACATGAACGTTTAGAAATAAATCAATCTATGGCATCCAGTACGCGCGCCATTTCTAAATTAATTAATTGATTTTTGAATTAAAAAATACTTTAAACCTCCGTAATTTTCTCCATTTTGCTCCTATCAGAAATCTTTAAAATAAGCGGGCGGTTTGATGTGAATTTCCTGAATTGAAATCCATGTGTTGGATTTAACCATTTTTCACGGTTTGGACACATTTTTTGCAAATGTTTCTTAAGACTTATTGTTTGCAACCAAGTGCGGATATCAATAAATAAATAGTTTATAAACTTTCATGCAAAATTTGGTAATGATATTACAAACCGTTCAGCAAATCATCAACACATGAGAGCGCGCATTTGAGTTGGGCCAAAATTTTGCTTAATTCATATATTTTTATTTTCTATTTGTGGTAGTTTGTTACAATTACAATACATTGTTTTTCATTATTTGTCATTGGGCCCTCAGGAGTGCAGAGCGTAAGTGCACAACAAAGAAAGGCCTTACAAGAAAAATATTATATATTTGGCAGGGAAATAATGAGATATTAACAAATTACAATGGTAGAAATTCATTTGCTTGTAGCTACACATAGCCTGAATCATTAGTGTTGTATATGCATTTTATTACGTGTTTAGAGTAATTTAAAACGGAAAGGATGCAGATTAGACTTCAAAGGCCTCCTAAAGGCCTACGTAGATTTTCACAATCTCAATTCTGCAAAAACGCCAAGTAACCTGCAGCTTGGCCCAACTCAAATGCGCGCACTCAGGGGGTTGATGATTTCTGCTGAACGGTTTTTAATATCATTTCCAGATTAACCTACGCGTTCATATTGATTTAAATGTTGATATCCAGTAGGCACATTTGAGTTAAGAAAACTGTGCATTTTGGGAAAAAATTCCCAAAGTTGACCCAAAATGGAGTAAATAACAGTGATTTTTCTAATTTTTAATTCAAAATCAAAAAATTTAAATTTTGGAATACGCGTACTCGATAGCATAGATTTATTCTTTATTAACGTTAGTGTAAATTTGATAACGGTATTATAAACCGTTTACCCAGAAAAAACCCGAAAGCTTGCACCTAAACTCCTCTCCGCACCAGCCTCAGCGACTCCTCTTTATATTAATACCAAGATAGAGTAGCCTAATTTAATTATTACGAGTTAATTGGACTGTATTATTAATGGATAGAAACGTACATCTGAAGTCACTTTTCCCTTTTTTGGTATATGAAATTAACAGATTAAGCCCGCTGGTTTCTGGTTTAGTTTTTTTAAGTGCAATCATGAACGACACCAATGTGATAGTATTTTGTAATCTAAAATACTTCATTGTGTATTTTAATCATTTGTATATAATATAATTGCATTGTTTAAAAATGTGATTGTGCATTTTTTAAAAAGTCATAAACGCTTAGCACCGTTATCAAAGGGAAATATAAAAATATATTACTGCTTGTTTGCTACATTATTCTGGCAAGATATAATATAGGTTAAATAATTGTGATCATTACAATGTCGAAAACGTAACTCTTTGGTTTCTAAAAATACTTCACACTTGTGTATGTTGTGTTTTGGGTAGCGCAACTATCCCCAAGCAAAATAGTTTTCAATCCCGCGCCAACATATTTGCTCCCGTGCTTGACCTTGGGCAAAACTGTGAAACTGGTTAAACTGCACAGCGCGTTATCACCAATCGTCACTAAATAGCTGATATGCTCAGCAACACAACACAAGATTTTTCAAAATTATATAAATGCTATTTGATAACGCGAGTTTCTGGCGTTACTACGTATAGTGTTTTGTACAGGCAATTAATTACAATTAGCTAACAGTTCTATTTTGAACTATAGACAAAGGTTGAACTATGTCTGAGGTTGACGTGATTGTCGTGGGTGCCGGAGTGAGCGGTAAGAAATGTACTTTTTAATATTATGTAACAGCATAGAGGGAGCAGTTATTTCCATCAATGGTCAGAATCTGTATCAGCAATTTAGAGTATTGAAATTGAAAATATTCAAGGCATTGTGTTTATAGAAATGCACAAACTGAAACTCACATGTATTCAATACATCAATGATGCATAATCATCCTTAATTCGGCACCTCCACCAGGAACGGGATTCAAAACGCTGGAAAGAAACTTTGTAGTCGTTATTTATAGTGAGATTTTTATTAGATTTTCCTTAATAATTTTGGGGCATCAAAGGGCATATCAGTTATGTCCCACTTTCCAAGACTAGGACACTGAACAAGACAAGCACAAATACTGCTTTGGGTGACACTTCTGCTTCTACCATACTGCATCTAAAATTTCCCCTCAAAAGAATCTTGCCATCGTCAGCTTCATAAAACACTTTGAAAAACCATGCGTATTGCATATGGTTGTATATGCGTTCTTTTGGGTTTAACTCACTATTTTGTGTGTTCATATTACAATATATAATTGGTTTACCATCCAGTTGAGCACAATTTTATTTTCGAAGATGATAACTGATAAGGTTGCTCGTTCTAATGTTAGTCTGCTAGAGATATTCTTTACAATTTCCTAATCAGAAGAGGTGCACACCTGATTATTGACAGTTCACAGCAAGTAGTCTGTCCCCTTGGATTCAGCCATCTCCGGGGACGAGCAATCTGTTCCCTCCTTAAAAAGAACAATGTCCCCAAAACAAAGATGATATAACCCCACTATATATTTACATTATTTTTTTACGGATGTGGGATATACTCGTTGCAATTACATTGGAAGTTTACTATAGCCCAGTGATTCTCAAAAATACGGGGAGCGTCTAAATGGGGGCACAAGGCTATGGCAGGTGTAACATTAAACAATAAAATAATCAATAATATGTAAAATATCTTAATTTTGCTTCAAATTAAGTATCCTTTATCTGCCATGGTTATATACTCAATGATCATACCCCACAACAAAGACAGCCAAACGTCCCCATCTGGGCCATGGTGTTGCAAATGAAGTATAGCTACTGTTCTTCCCATGTGATTGAATTACATATTTGGTTATTTTATGAAATAATAAATAATAGATGGACATACTGAAATTTAAGGCAACATGGGGCTTTCTGACGAAAAACTAATGAAATTAGTGTGCAAACAAAAAGGTTGAAAACCACTGATTTTATCATTATTTTAACCTATTGAGTGTGTTTTTGTGACTGCAGGACTGTCCGCCGCCCGGTCGTTGACGAAGGAAGGCATGAGGTTCTAGTTCTCGAGGCGACCGGTAGAGCGGGTGGTAAGACGCAGACGGAGTTTCCCCGGAAACGGGAAATACGGTCCCGGCGATACGTGTAGCGGATTCGTCACCTTGTGGCAGACACACTCTATACGCTTGTGCGAGGAACTTGGTTTGAAGTTATACAGGGGCCACTTCGAACTGTCAGGCTTGCAGTACGGCTCGGTAAATACAAGGAAATATTTGTAAACTAGGCCGCTTCGCGAACACTTTTTCCATTTAAGTTGATGGATGACCTTTTTTAATGTCCAATGATTACTAAATTTTTTGTATGCGTGGGATCTCATTACATTTCAAGTAACATTTTATTAATTGCTATGGTAACAGCAATTAACAATAAAATGTAATATATCTCGAGGCCCAAAGACTTGGTTTTTGTATACATTGTAGGTGATTTGTAGGTGGGGTAACGTAAGTAAAAAAATTAAAAAAAAACACAAAGTGAAATTGAAGTCTTCACTTCGCTCATCCAATGAAAGTTGTAGCCCCACCCGTTTGGTCAGAATCAACCCAAATATCACGAAGATAACGTATTAAAACCAGGGGGGAAATCGTTAAAGTACGATTTCTATGAGAAATGTTTCTTCAAATGTCTCTAAGATCATAACATAATTATGTAATAACACTGTTTTAAAAATATCTCATTAACTCGGGTGTTTTTTTTTTTGTTTTTTTTGTCTGTTTGTTTGTTTGCACTCCACCGGGCAAACGGAATATGCGATCTTGATGAAAATTAGAGGGGACCTTTGAAATCTCTAAACTTAGACTTGCCACGTTTTTGGGTAAAAAAGAAGAAATATTTCTCATGAATATCGTACTTTTACGATTTTTTTCGATTTTTAGTGCGATATTTTCGTGACATTTGGGCCGATTATGACCAAACGAGTGGGGCTACAACATTCATATTTTTCATGGACATTAAGGTTATGGTGATGTAGTTTTGAAAGAAAAAAATTAAAAAGTTAGCCACAATCCATAGAAATGAATGTTTTAATAAGTTTTTTAGGTAAATAATAGCAATTAACAAGTAACAATAGAAACTTGACAACAATCACCTACAATGCGTTCAAAAAGCACTTGCAAAAGTAAAGAGATCCCACGCAAATTAAAAACTTACATAAAAACTCATCCATCCATCAACGCGGCTAAAAAAGCGTTCGTGAAGCGACCTAGTTACATGTTAACTAGGAAAACGCTTAAGTCCCGCCGCGTTGATGGATGAGCTTTTTTGTAAGTTTTTAGTTTGCGCAGGACCACTTTTCCTTTGCAAGTGCTTTTTGAATGCATTGTAGGTGATTGTTGTCAAGTTTCTATTGTTACTTGTTAATTGATATTGTAAACCTCAAAAAACTCATATTAAAACCTGCAAGTATACTATGGATTTTTTCTTTCAAAAAGAAATACATCACCATTACCTTAGTGTGCATGTAAAATATGAACGTTGTAGCCCCTTCCGTTTGGTCAGAATCGGCCCAAATGTCACAAAAATATCGCCCTTAAAATCGAAAAAAACAACGTAAAAGTACGATATTTATGAGAAATATTTTTTCGATTGTTGGATGAGCGTAGCGAGCGTAGCGAGCGAAGCGAAGATTCCATTTCACTACACTGGAGAAAAAAATCCGGAATGTTTTTTTTCTTTTTTTTTTTTTTGTATTTTTGTCTGTTTGTTAGCACGATTCCGGCTAAACCGATACTCCGATTGCGATGAAATTTTATTGAGACCTTCGAAATCTCTGAACTTAGAACTGCCACGTTTTTGAGCGCAATCGAAAAAAAAAATTTCATAAAAATCGCAATTTTACGATTTTTTTTTGATTTTGAAAAAATTTCTTCGATTTATAATACCTACACGCTTTGTCCGATTGTAATGATTTTTTCACAGGACCTTTATTTTATGAATTTATATATTCGTGGAAAATTTAAGCGCAATCAAAAAATTATTTCTCATGAAAATCGCAATTTTACGTGGTTTTTCTTTTTTAAATCAATTCTTTGACTTATAACACCTACATGCTTTATCCGATTGTAATGATTTTTTAACAGAACCTTAATTTTATGAATCGATATATTCGTGTGAAATTTGAGCACAATCAAATAATTATTTCTTATGAAAATCGAAATTTTACGATTTTTTTCTTTTTTAAAATTACGATTAATTAAAAAAATTAAAAATTAAAGTTTATTTTTTATTATTTCAAATAATTTTAAAAAAAATCTTCAACTTAGTAATGATTTTTTCACAGAACAGAAAATCAGCATAACACATGGCAGCTCAATGCGCCAATTACGCTCATCCAACAACGCGGCGGGACTTAAGCGTTTTCCTAGTACCCAAAAACGTGGCAGGTCTAAGTTCATAGATTTCGAAGGTCCCCTCCAATTTTTATCAAGATCGCATATGCCTTTTTCCCAGTAGAGCGCAAACAGACAGAAAAAAAACAAAAAAAACATTGGAGCTAAATTTTTTGAGGGGTCAGTGAAATTGAAGTCCTCGTTTCGCTCAACCAATTATACGCCTGTAAAGGCTTATATTATAACCTTCTTTTCTACTAGGAAAACACTTAAGTCCCGCCGCGTTGTTGAATGAGCGTAATTGGTGCATTGAGCAGCCATGTGTTATGCGGATTTTCTGTTGTTCTGTGAAAAAATCATTACTAAGTTGAAGATTTTTTTAAAAATTAAATTAAATAAAATAAAAAATTAACTTAATTTTTTTAAATAATCGTAATTTTTTAAAAGAAAAAAATCGTAAAATTGCAATTTTCTAAAGAAATAATTATTCGATTGCGCTCAAATTTAACACGAATATATAAATTCATGAAATTAAGGTTCTGTGAAAAAATCATTACAATAGGATAAAGCATAGGCTATAGGTGTTATAAGTCAAAGAATTGTTTAAAAAAATAAAAAATCCGTAAAATTTCGATTTTTATGAGAAATAATTTTTTGATAACGCTCAAATTTCACACGAATATCTTAATTCATAAAATTAAGGTTCTGTGAAAAAATCATTACAATCGGATAAAGCATGTAGGTGTTATAAGTCGAAGAACTTTTTTAAAAATCGAAAAAAATCGTAAAATTGCGTTTTTTATGAGAAAAAATTTCCCGATTGCGCTAAAAAACGTGGCAGTTCTAAGTTCAGAGATTTCGAAGGCCTCCATAAAATTTCATAGTAATTAGAGTATCGGTTTAGCCGGAATCGTGTTAACAGACAGACAAAAAAAGAAAAAAAAAAGAAAAAAAAACATTCCGGATTTTTTTCTCCAGTGTAGTGAAATGGAATCTTCGCTTCGCTCGCTACGCTCATCCAAAAAAGAAAAAAACTGTAAAATTTTGATTTTCATAAGAAATAATTTGTCGATTGCGCTCATATTTCACACGAATATCTTATTGGATGAGCGTAGCGAGCGTAGCGAGCGAAGCGAAGATTCCATTTCACTACACTAAAGAAAAAAAATCCGGAATGTTTTTTTTTCTTTTTCTTTTTTTTTTGTATTTTTGTTGTTTGTTAACACGATTCCGGCCGGCTAAACCGATACTCCATTGTGATGAAAGTTTATGGAGGCCTTCGAAATCTCTGAACTTAGAACTGCCACGTTTTTGAGCACAATCGAAAAAAAAATTCTCATGAAAATCGCAATTTTTTACGATTTTTTTTCGATTTTTTTTAAAATTTCTTCGACTTACAACACCTACATGCTTTGTCCGATTGTAATGATTTTTTCACAGAACCTTAATTTTATGAATTGATATATTCGTGTAAAAATTTTAGCGTTATCAAAAAAATTTTTTACGAAAAATCGCAATTTTACGACTTTTTTCAATTTTTAAAATTTCTCCAGCTTATAACACCTACATGCTTTATCCGATTGTAATGATTTTTTTACAGAACCTTAATATTTTGAATTAATATATTCGTGTAAAATTTGTGCGCAATCGAATAATTATTTCTTATGAAAATTTCAATATTACGATTTTTTCCTTTTTTAAAATTACGAATCATTAAAAAAAATTAAAATTTAAGTTAATTTTTTATTAAATTTAATTTAATTTTTTATTTAATTTAATTTAATTTTAAAAATATCTTCAACTTAGTAATGATTTTTTCACAGAACAACAGTAAATCCGCATAACACATGGCAGCTCAATGGACCAATTACGCTCATCCAACAACGCGGCGGGACTTAAGCGTTTTCCTAATTCATAAAATTATGGTTATGTGATAAAATCATTAAAATCGGATAAAGCATGTAGTTGTTATAAGTCGAATAATTTTTTTTTAAATCGAAAAAAATCGTAAAATTGCGATTTTCATGAGAAATAATTTTCCGATTGTGCTCAAAAACGTGGCAGTTCTAAGTTCAGAGATTTCAAAGGCCTCCATAAAATTTCAGCACAATCGGAGTATCGGTTCAGCCGGAATCGTGCTAACAAACAGACAAAAATACAAAAAAAAGAAAGAAAAAAAGAAAAAAAAACATTCCGGATTTTTTTCTCCAGTGTAGTGAAATGGAATCTTCGCTTCGCTCGCTACGCTCGCTACGCTCATCCAATAAATTCTGGCTAGCTTTTTCAATTATTTCTTTCTAAAGACACTTCATCCCATGTAAAATACTAGGAAAACGCTTAAGTCCCGCCGCGTTGTTGGATGAGCGTAATTGGTGCATTGAGCTGCCATGTGTTATGCGAATTTTCTGTTGTTCTGTGGAAAAATCATTACTTAGTTTAATTTTTTTTAAATTAAATTAAATAAAATAAAAAATTAACTTTAATTTTTTTAATTTATTAATCGTAATTGTTAAAAAAATCGTAAAATTGCGATTTTTCTAAGGAATAATTTCTCGATTGCGCTCAAATTTGAAACTAATATATTAATTCATAAAATTAAGGTTCTGCGAAAAAATCATTACAATCGGATAAAGCATGTTGGTGTTATAAGTCAAAGAATTATTTAAAAAAAGAAAAAAGCCGTAAAATTTCGATTGTTATGATAAATATTTTTTCGATTGCGCTCAAATTTCACAAGAATGTCTGAATTTATAAAATAAAGGTTCTGTGCAAAAATCATTAAAATCGGATAAAGCATGTAGGTGTTATAAGTCAAAGAATTTTTTTTTAAATCGAAAAAAATCGTAAAATTGCGATTTTTATGAGAAATAATTTTTCGATTGTGCTCAAAAACGTGACAGTTCTAAGTTTAGAGATTTCGAAGGCCTCCATAAAATTTCATCTTAATCGGAGTATCGGTTTAGTCGGAATCGTGTTATCAAACACACAAAAATACAAAAAGAAAAAACAAGAAAAAACGGAAAAAATTCGTAAAATTGTGATTTTTATTAGAAATAATTTTTCGATTGCGCTAAAAAAAAGTGGCATTTCTTAGTTCAGAGGTTTCAAATGTCTTCTAAAAATTTCATCGCAATTGGAGTATCGGTTTAGCCGGAATCGTAAACAGACAAAAATACAAACAAAAACAAAAAAGAAAAACGAAAAAAATCGTAAAATTGCGATTTTCAAGAGAAATAATTTTTTGATCGATTTTTTCTACGGTGCAGTTCTAAGTTCAGAGATTTCGAAGGTCTCCATAAAATTTCATCGCAATCGGAGTATCGGTTTAGCCGGAATCGTGTTCACAGCACACAAAAATACGAAAGAAAGAAAGAAAGAAAGAAAGAAAAAAAAAACATTCCGGATTTTTTTCTCCAGTGTAGTGAAATGGAATCATCGCTTCGCTCGCTACGCTCGCTACGCTCATCCAATGAACGTTGTAGCCCCACCCGTTTGGTCAAAATCGGCCCAAATATCACGAAAATATTGCATTAAAAATCGGAAAAAACCGTAAAAGAACGATAGTCACGAAAATGTTTTCTTTGATTGTACCCAAAAACGTGAAGGGTCTAAGTTTAGAGATTTCGAAGGTACCCTCCAATTTTCATCAAGATCGGATATGCCGTTTGCCCAGTAGAGAGCGAACAAACAGACAAAAGAAACAAACAAAAAAACAAAAAAAACATCCGAGCTTTTTTTTTCGGGGTAGGCCTAAGTGAAATTGAAGTCTTCGCTTCGCTCATTCCATGTTGAATGTGAGATCTTGGAGATATGTCATTTACCACTCAGTTTCCCAGATTGGCATTATTTAAACATGTGATCTATGTTAGAAGAAAAAAAGTATTGCATGTGAGTTCCTATGTTATTACTTTATCAAAGGAACAGATTGCAGAACATTTGGAAACAAGGGAAACTGCACAGTGCTAATGTAAGAAGTGCACATTACATTGGCCTTATGTGGAACAAGGAAAGGACAATGGTCCTTAGTTCATTGGCCTCTTTATTTGAAGGCCTATGAGGTGAGCAAGAGAAGGGTCGGTAATTTCCCGTACAGTGTATTCTACGTAGAATTTGCAGCCAGATAGACCATTTTCCCACCAGTGGCGTATTCAGGAATTCATGGGGGGGAGGTTCAACCCCGGACCCCGTATTTCCTTCAAGGTCGTTTTGGCGAAAATCTGTGCGTGTTAAAGCATCACAATGACCAACTTTTTATCTTCCAAAATCCTGTTCGTAATCCAAATATTTTCTTTTAAAGCATCACAATGACCAAATTTTTATCTTCTAAAATCATGTTTTTAATCAAAAAGTTTTTAATTCCAAGGTCATTCATTTTGGTGAAAATCTTTGCTTTTTAAAGCATCACAATAACCAACGTAGTATCTACTAAAATCCTCTAAGGGGCAGCATATAGTAATTATTTGCCTTTGTAGTATTGCGATAAAACAGTTATTTTCCCCATTGAATGTTAAAGTGCACTTTCACATTTTTTTTTTGCTTAAGGGGATTTTGTCCCCCTCTCCCCCCTCTCCTCCTGGATATGCCACTGGCCGAGACCCTACACACTGTGCAGCCTCAGTCCCTTATTGTTTCGATATTTGCATTGAGTTCACATTCACAAAGCTAGCACTGCACGTCGGCAGCAGCACAGTCGGGGTAAAAAGCTGTTTGCTCGTGCGTTCATAAAGCGTTTAGCAATCTCTCGTGCCTTTTAATCGCAGATGCAATTAAATTATTATGCCTTGTTGATTCTGGCTTTGATCCGCCGGTGTTCGCATTGTTCATACCACTGATCGTTATATTTCCTATAGTGGGGTCTATAAGCTCCAATATATATAACAATCGTGCAAATCGTGAAGAAAGCATAAAAATTGGTGAATTTACTAATATGACCACAAGAAATCCAAAAATCGATGGCCCCAAGTTGAGTTCCTGTAACTTTCTTATTAATTGAATTAATAAAATTAATTGATTAATTAACCAACAAAAAAATTTTAGGAGACAACACAGTCGACATTGGTATCAAATGAAAGCTTATTTTACGGAGAATGAATAAATGAAAAAATAATTAAAAATTTATTAATTAATCATCTAATTAATTGAATTTTAGTAATATTTTACCACTTTTGATTTATGTATATTTATGTCCACCTAAAATTCTACCGATTGTCATACAATTTCACCCCTTTACTAAAATAATGCCAATTAATCCAAATTTTGATGGCCCCAAACAAAGTTCCTACAACTCCCAGATTAATGGATTCATGAAATTAATAATTAGATTAATATTAGTTAAATGTTTGACATTCACAAACCACAGTCAACTGATGTATCAAATAAAAACAAAACAAGCATAATAAAGAGAAAAGTGATGGCCCCAAGGTCGGGTTCTTATAACTTTCCCATTAATTCAATTAATTCAATTAACGGCAATTAATCACAAAAATTACAAAGTTAATGTGCAAAATAAACACAGCATAGTCGACTTGGGTATCAAATGAAAGCTTATTTCACGAGTAAATAATATGTGAAAAAATATTTTTCATTAATTAATTAATCATCCAATTAATTGCATTTTAGTAAAATTATACCACTTTGACTTTTGTATAGTTATGTATTCCAAAAACTTTACCGATTGTCATAAAATTTCACCACTTAAATAATATAATGCCAATCAATCCAAATTTTGATGGCCCCTAACGAAATTCTTGCAACTCCCAGATTAATGGATTAATGAAATTGAGAATGAGCTAAATCCACATTCAATTATGCGCTACGATTGACAATATTGTAGTATTAAACCAATATGATCACAATAAACCTAAATAATGATGGGTCCAAACCGAATTCCACTCAATTATCATTAATTGAATTAATGGAATTACTTATATTTATTTCGATCAAATGTGTAAATGATCACAACATAGTCGACTTGGGTACCAAATGAAAGCTTTTTTTATGAATAATTAAAATGTGAAAAATATATTTAATTAATTAATTAATCATCAAATTAATTACAATCTAGTAAAATTTTACCACTTTGGTTATGTAGGTTTCAAAAACTTACCGATCGTCATAAAATGTTACCACTTTACTAACACGATGTCAATAAAATAAAATAAAATAATTATAGCACCAAACGAAATTCTTGCAACTAACATTTTATTAAATTAATGAACTTAAGAATTAGCTAGTTCACGTGCCACAGTCAACTGGTGTATTAAATTATAGCCAATTGTATGGTAATTAAGAACATTGACAGTATTTTATTAAGGCATATGTTTGTTAATATGCTATCCGTTAATTACACTTTAATTTAATTATATTACTTGTTACATATGAATGATCAAGTCAACTTTTAACTTCCACACTATTTGGTCGGTTTACTCAATGAAACACACTAACGAAATACCTACGAAAATAACTTTAAACATAGACATTCGTTACGGTACTACTGTCAATGTTCTTAATTACCATACAATTGGCTATTATTTAATACACCAGTTGACTGTGGCACGTGAACTAGCTAATTCTTAAGTTCATTAATTTAATAAAATGTAAGTTGCAAGAATTTCGTTTGGTGCTATAATTATTTTATTTTATTTTATTGACATTGTGTTAGTAAAGTGGTAACATTTTCTGACAATCGGTAAGTTTTTGAAACCTATACATAACCAAAGTGGTAAAATTTTACTAGATTGTAATTAATTAGATGATTAATTAATTAAATATATTTTTTCACAGTTTAATTAATTATAAAAAAACTTTCATTTGGTACCCAAGTCGACTATGTTGTGATCATTTACACATTTGGTCGATATAAATATAAGTAATTCCATTAATTCAATTAATGATAATTGAGTGGAATTCAGTTTAGACCCATCATTATTTAGATTTATTGTGATCATATTATTTTTAATACTACAATTGTCAATCGTAGCGCATAATTGAATGTTAAGACAATTTTAAGGGGATTTATAGCTCATTCTCAATTTCATTATTCCATTAATCTGGGAGTTGCAAGAATTTCGTTAGGGGCCATCAAAATTTAGATTATTTGGCATTATATTATTAAAGTGGTGAAATTTTATGACAATCGGTAAAGTTTTTGGAATACATAACTATACAAAAGTCAAAAGTGGTATAATTTTACTAAAATGTAATTAATTGGATGATTAATTAATTAATGAAAAATATTTTTTCACATATTATTTACTCGTGAAATAAGCTTTCATTTGATACCCTAGTCGACTATGCTGTGTTTATTTTGTACATTAATTTTGTAATTTTTGTGATTAATTGCCGTTAATTGAATTAATTGAATTAATGGGAAAGTTATAAGAACCCGACCTTGGGGCCATCACTTTTATCTTTTATTATGCTTGTTTTGTTTTTATTTGATACATCAGTTGACTGTGGTTTGTGAATGTCAAACATTTAACTAATATTAATCTAATTATTAATTTCATGAATCCATTAATCTGGGAGTTGTAGGAACTTTGTTTGGGGCCACCAAAATTTAGATTTATTGGCATTATGTTAGTAAAGGGGTGAAATTGTATGACAATCGGTAGAATTTTAGGTGGACATAATTATACATAAATCAAAAGTAGTAAAATATTACTAAAATTCAATTAATTAGATGATTATATAATTAATTTTTTAATATTTTTTCATTTATTCATTCTCCGTAAAATCAGCTTTCATTTGATACCAATGTAGACTGTGTTGTCTCCTTTAAAAATTTTTTGTTGGTTAATTAATCAATTAATTTTATTAATTCAATTTATAAGAAAGTTACAGGAACTTAACTTGGGGCCATCGATTTTTGGATTCCTTGTGGTCATATTAGTAAATTCACCAATTTTCATGCTTTCTTCACGATTTGCACGATTGTTAGGCTTATAGACCCCACTATTACTATGAAAACGCTAAAGTCCCGCCGCGTTGATGGATGAGCTTTTTTTAAGTTTTTGGTTTGCGTGGGATATCTTTACTTTTGCAAGTGCTTTGCTTTGCTGCCTATGCATGTTAGGTGATTGTTGTCAAGTTTCTATTGTTTATTGTAAATTGTTATTATTTACCATAAAAACTTATATTAAAAGCTTTATTTCTATGGATTCTGGCTAACTTTTTCAACTTTTTGTTTCAAAAACGTACTACATCACCATAACTTTAATGTCCATGTTCAATATGAACGTTGTAGCCCCACCCGTTTGGTCACAATCGGCCCAAATGGCACGAAAATATCTCACTAAACCGTAAAAAAAACTTATATTAAAAGCTCTATTTTTATGGATTCTGGCCAACTTTTTCATTTTTTTGTTTCATAAGGTACTACATCACCAAAACTTTAATGTCCATGTTAAATATGAACGTTGTAGCTCCACCCGTTTGGTCACAATCGGCCCAAATGGCACGAAAATATCGCACTAAACCGTAAAAAACTTATATTAAAAGCTTTTTTTCTATAGATTCTGGCTAACTTTTTCAACTTTGTCTTTCAAAAGGTGCTACATGACCATAACCTTAATGTCCATGTATAATATGACCGCTGTAGCCCCACCCGTTTGGTCAGAATCGGCCCAAATGGCACGAAAATATCGCACTAAAAATCGAAAAAAAATCGTAAAAGTACGATATTCATGAGAAATATTTCTTCGATTGTGCCCAAAAACAATACACCTCTAAGTTCAAAGATTTCGAAGGTCACCTCAAATTTTCATCAAGATCGGATATGCCGTTTGCCCGGTAGAGAGCGAACAAACAGACAAAAATACAAACAAAAAAACACCCGAGCTAAATTTTTTGGGGGTCAGTGAAATTGAAGTCTTCGCTTCGCTCATCCAAAAAATATCGACCTTTGGTTGGTTATCGCTCACTCGTCGATTGCGTCAGGGCCTACAGGGTTGGCTTGGTCGTTTTGGTTTAATGTCCCCCACTGAAAATCAGTTATACGACTGAGATGGTAGACTCCAAATATTTTTTTTTTATTATTACTAAAAAATATTTTTACAACATAAACTATCCCAACTCTATTCACGCTAACTCGGCGTGGATTCAGCACACAGGTCCGTGATCTAGTACAGATAAGTTTTGCTTGTGTTGGTTCCACATAATTTCACATTCATACACAAAGGCGACATTCCATTTCCGAACATAACTTAAACCCCACCACAACCACTTTTGTTTAAAGCATAATATTATGCATTCTTTGTTTTAAACTACTATATTGTATTGCATTCTCCACGTGGCACGTGCCATTAGGAACCATGGACGCCCGCAAGTATTTTGGCAAAGGGGTGCAAAAATTTTAATTTGTACTTTCTTTGGGCATGCACAAGACAGCAACAATAGCGCAGAGCCCCCCAACAATAGCGCCGCAGGTAAAACTTTTGAAAATCAGGTTTTTAGAATGCGTTTGGTGGGTTTAAGAAAAAGCAGTGGGCTGAATACAATACCAAAATTACGTAATTTTTGTGCAGTCGATACTCGAAACTAGAAAACCACCAAAAGGAATCAAAGGAAACCTTCAAAATATTTTACCTTCCTTCTTTTATCTTTTTATTTTAGCTTCAACTGATTGATATAAATATTAAATGCTGAAATTTTTATTTCGTGTTCTTTGTCCTGGGAGGGGGGTCAACTGCGGCCCCTTGCCCCCTTCTCGGGCGCCCTTGTTAGAAACTCTTGGTTATACTCGATGTTGCTACTCAGAGTTTATAAGCTCACAAACTTCGAATTACATTGCAATGATGGCGCTGTAAAAACCAAGCCCGGCAGCTAGGAACATGTAGTAAATAAATGTGGTTTGTAATATGGCTATTCATACTTGTCAAGTACACACACTCATAACTGTAGGTTATCAGTCGTTCAGTACGATTAATTAGGCTGAAACTCGCGTGTGTCGACATCCGCCAGGAATCGGGAGACCCAGGTTGAGTTGGATATTTTTAGTTTTATATTGTAGTAATATATATAATAAAATATATAAAAAATACCGACATTGAGTTAAGGACTTTAAAAAGTACATCATCAACAACCTATATTTTGTTGATGTACCTTTCTAAAAGTTTTGTTGAGAACATATTCTTTTAGTACCGGTACTTAATTCCAACTTGTCTGAACATTATTGCTGGTTTTCGGAAAGCGGTAAGGTAATGTATGGCAGCAGTAAAACTGTGGACTATCTCTGAAACACTTATCCGGTATCG
The DNA here is from genome assembly GCA_024449915.1 of Sweltsa coloradensis. Classification (NCBI taxonomy): domain Eukaryota; kingdom Metazoa; phylum Arthropoda; class Insecta; order Plecoptera; family Chloroperlidae; genus Sweltsa; species Sweltsa coloradensis. Next base: position 42,683 of record JAMZAV010003912.1, on the reverse strand, counting down.
TCATCAATTAAAAAAACTTTGGAAGAATTGTCAATTCGCCATGGATACTCTTACTTTTTTTAATAATATATATTTAACGTCTATCCTTTTCAGTTATTACAAAGGAGGACAACTAAATAAATCGAATTACTACAATGAAAAATTGTGATCTATCTTCTTCTATCATCTATATATAAAAATGAATGTATGTATGTTTATCCTTCATGCATTACTACACCATTCATCCGATCTCCATGACACTTGGCATATATATGTATTTTTTCACGGGTAAGGTTTCTATGCTATCCATTTTGGTTTAACTCCTCCACGTGGTGATTCGCGCCTCCAAAGAGGACTCACCAATGAATTGACTTCGACACGTTGGACCTATCACCATGACAGTTGACACCTATCCGTTTTCTTTTTTTATGGGGGAGGTTTCTATCCACTTTTGTTTGTTTTTGTTGTTTTTGTTTTGTTTTGGGTTTTGTTGAGTAACTCCCGCGAAGGGTTCTGACATAACACACAACAAACAACAACAACAACAACAACAACAACAAAACAACAACAACAACAACACACACTAAAACCCGCAGCAACGCGCGGACGGGTCAGCTAGTTCCTATATAAAGTAACAGGCCTTGAAGGTGTACAGTTTTGTCAATCCGTGGACTACTGATCCAGCAAAGTTATATTATGTGCAGGAAGGACGTGACATTCATGGGGACGTCAAACCCGATTTGTGGTGGCGCAACCCCCTGGCCGCCTGGGACCTGGCGGTGATGGTGAGACGGGTGGAGAAGATGTGCTGGGAGATTCCAGTAGACAAGCCGTGGGAGGCGCCACATGCCAATGAGTGGGACCTGATGACTGTCGAAGAGTTCTATAAGAAAAAAAATGCTGGACAAAGTGAGCCATAACAACAAACCATTGCACATCCGAGTATAAGAACGAGTCTAATGATAAAATGGTTCGCTTTAGTACAAGTCAAGTCGTAGCTGCATCGTAGTCAACCAGAATATTTAAAATTGCAAGTTTTGACCAAAGTGAATATACGTTCTGAAATCGTAGTCGTTTGACGTTAAAATCTGGTTTTCCTGTAGTAATATTACTTTAATTGGAGGGAAAACAGCACATAATCAGTGAATGTGAATATACGTTAAGAAATCTTAGAGTTTCTCTGTCAAAAACCGGTTTACCTATAGTTATACAACTTTGATTGGAGGACAAATAGCAGATAGTTGGCGAGTGTGAATACGTTCCGAAATAATGAACGTTGGCTGTTTAAAATTTGGTTTTCCTGTAGTTATATAACTTTGATTGGAGGAAAATAGCTGGTACATGGTAAAGAGTCGGTCGCATTATGGCCCGTATTTCTGGAACGATCGGGCCACTTCTACGAAAAGAATATAGATCTTCTGTACAGGCAAGAGCAGTGCATTATATCCTTCGTCATCTGAGATCCTACTCCTGCAGTGTGATTCTGTAAGGTCCGCGTTTAATATGATAAATAACGGCGTTGGATCGGATACAAATTGAGTTAGTGGCGTGGCGTTTTTAGAGAAGAATCGAATTATTTACACAAGAAACAAACACAATATAACATATACAAATCAGAAAAAGTGTATAGCTCATTATTGAACATATTTAAGTTCTAAAGCAATACCCACGGACAAATTGGATTTTGTTGCAGATACACTCTCGAGTACTTAACATCTGTGAGTACGATGGACGTGTCGTCTGCACCCGGTCACATGTCTCTGCTGTTTTACCTCTACTACTTGCGTCATGCGCACGGCCCATTCCATGCATGGGCTCAAGTAGAAGGGGCTGATGCGATGAAGGTACATGGAGGAGCGCAGCAGATACCAGATATTATGGCAAGAGATCTTGGCGGTGAGTTGTATTTTGCTATCTTTATGTCACCACCATCATATTTTTAAATGCCTAGATCACATTCACCGTATTTCTGTGCACCACTGGGCTTCAGTTATAGTATCTCGAAGCGGTTTCGCGTAGTTATATCATATCACAAACTTTTACTCGACCCGTCTCCACACAGTATTAGTTTATTTTGTATTCCACATGACTACTTAAGTTACATTACAATCATATCTACTGAAAGATAGATTGATTGATATTGATTTTGATTTTGATTTTGATTTGTTGGAACAGTATGGTTATACATAAAAACAGTTTCATAAGATATAACAAACATTATCAACCAAAAACAGTTATGCATTAAAAGGATTAACGACATTTTCAATTTCAAGAAGTCGTTACTTCGTTAAGTGTCTGAATTAGTCCTAATTATGTAGTTTCAGACATCTCCATATCATTGGGAATTTAGATAGATATTTTAAGTTTTACCTCCATTTAAAATATAACAATAACACACATTAATGTTTAAATTATATTTAAACCCCTACGGTACATCATTTTTACAAGACAATGATTAGCATTAAGGTATTTGGAAAATAGACTCTTTTAACCTTTTAAACAATAATTATTTACAATAAAAATATGATAAAAATTGGAAATAATTACACAATAATTATTCAAATTACTAAGATAAATACAATGTAGATTTAAATACATTATTTTTTTATTCGTCTCAAATTTAATCAAACATACTACACTATTTGTTTTACAGTAACCTGAAACACAAAAAATAATAAAATTTCATTACCGTCAACCGCCCCTATTTTGGACCGTTTTTTCACTCTTTTCAACATAACACCGGTTTTTTTTAAAAATATAAATCAATCATTACACATTTACAAGATGTTTTCAGTTTTACTTAATATTATTTATGTGAATATTTTAAAATAAATTCGACAATCCAAAGTTGCCCGGGAGTGCGGGACAACATTGGACCGTCATATGAAAATGTAAGTTTATGGAATTGCACTGGGCAACTTTGGATGAGTTTACATTATGGATGTAAAGGAAAACATTAGGTTGGAAAAAGGGTGTACCGTATGATAAGGAATGCATTTTAAAACAAGGAATATAAATATTTTTTAACGTTTAGATACATCAAGGTGCCCGTTAGGGCGCCGCAGCCAAGCCGCGGTGCGCTACACACTCAAGCACCTTATACACCGAGCAGAGTTGGGGTGATTTCGAGGTGTTACCCAGCCGTCATGTAACGTGATGTGAACTTGAAAACTATCACAATCGAGGGGATTTAGGTACCTGACAACACATGCCAAATTTTATTGGGGTACGATTATTCCTTCTTGGTGAAAAAATGGCTTGAAAACATGCTCAAAATCACTTTAAGGATGTTAGCTACTGCCTACTACTGCCTACTACTGCCTACTACTGCTCACATCTAATACGTCGGCCCGCGATTCTGACCAGACGGGTGGGACTACAATGTTCATATTTACATGGACATTAAGGTTATAGAATGATAGTCTCTTTTGAAAAAAAAAAGTTGAAAAAGTTTGTTGGAAGGCTTCCAAATAAAGGTTTTAAAATAAGCCTTAAACACTTGGGCATACAATCAACAAGTAACCATAGTTACTTGACACTTGTTGACGGTATAAGCAGAGTTAGGCGGGAAAGTGCGATACGTAAACAAATAGCGGACATTTAAAATTTTTCTTCTTTGTGTGGAACGAGAAAAGGTGTCATTATACTCTCATAAAACAAATCAGAAACCGTCCCTGGCCTAGGCCCAGATGTGGAAAATTATTTATAATGCAAAAGTGTAGGTCTAAAGTTCCATTTGGCTATAGGACTAGTAAAATTCATACTTACATTACATGTTTGACAAGCCTAGCCAACCCTATGCCAGCACAACATTGTTTTGATATGAACTTGCTCAACTGTTTGTTTACATAATTGCAACAATCAAATCATTTCATACAACTTGTCTTTCGATTGGCCAGCGTTTATGAAGGCACTGCCATCTAGAATAAATATAGAACTTTTTCGAGCTCTTTGCTATACGCAAATCTTTTTAAAGTGTTTGGATTTCGGATACTCTTTCAACCATAGACATCCTATATAATTGACTAGACCAGCAGTCGGTGGTCCACTTCCGGTACAATTAGAAGCCATCTTAAAATGACAGTTTACATGTTAATCAAATGGGAGCGATTTGTGGCCAAATAGTTCTCAAGATTGCCGCCAGGTTGACAGGTAAGCATACTAGCCTTTAACACCAAATGATTAGTAAATTCCCTTATGCAATCACTTCGTATTGTTTCTTTTGTTTAATACCATGCTGCACAAGCTAAAACCATATCAAACAATCCAGTAAAATACTTTATTGCATTAAAAAAGCATAAATTAAAACACCAAATCGCCATCTTGAAATGGGCCGGTTGAGTCTTCAATTTGCTACGCTCGCGCCTGTGCGGAGGTATAGGAGACTGCTAATCTAGCCTACTATAGGGGTTTAATTAATATCAATGCTTTCAACTAACAACCCATGACGTTTTCCACGATACCGTTCAAGAATACCAATTCCTTCGAAAACGAAAACGACTTCGTTTTCAAATTGCGTTTTCAACTCATCTCCCACGAACTCAAGAATTGGGGTCCAGTCCTTATACCGTCGTTATACATGGTTATACCACCTATACCCAGGATGTACATGAATCCGGGTCTAGATATTTTACATCCTATATTGTTACTGCTAATACCATAGAATTTAAATCAACTTTGATAAAAATATTATATTTTAGCAAATAATTTTGTAATGGAACTTGAAAAAGTAATGAGATCAACACACATAACAAAAACTTGTAGAAATACAGCCAAACCTTACACACTCAAAAGGAATGAGATCTAAAAAAGGGCCAAGCTCATCTACCCTTCCACATAAACGTACAGTGTCCCATAACAGCATCCTCGAAAGCTTGGCAAAATGAATTTGCATGTTATTACGTTTAAATTAATTAGAAAAAAAGAACTTGGATAAACTATTACGTTAAATTAATAATCGCAAATTCTATTTTGCCAAGCTTTTCGAGGATGCTGTTATGGGACACTGTACGTTTATGTGGAAGGGTAGATGAGCTTGGCCCTTTTTTAGACTCATTCCTTTTGAGTGTGTAGGTTGGCTGTATTTCTACAAGTTTTTGTTATGTGTGTGTTTATCTTTACTTTAGGCCTAGTGTAGATTAAGATTTTTGAAATTGTTTTTAAAATATATAAAGCGAATCTGGTCTTCTAATTTACATAAAATATTTGACTCAAACATGAAGTCAATATCTTCCGCTGAAGGAAACGTGAACGATCCTCTACGATGTGTCGCACAAATGTCGTATTATAGGAACCATCGCGGCTTTTTGATATGATCTACCCACCACAGTGCTTTGATAATATCCCATTAGATTTTGGTACATGGTCAGATACAACTATCCAATTCCCTGTACTGGCTTGTACGGGGAATTAACATCTAGAAGAGCATATCAAGCATAGAAGGTGTAATTTTTTAATTTAATTTGCCTATGAGTATACAAATTAATGATCTACAAGAAAGAGCACAGTGCATGAGGTGTTTATTCAAGTTCTATAAGATGGGGTTAAGGCCTTGTGTTTTATGCCTTTAGGATCGGCAGTGAAATCTGTACGAATCCAGAGTGCTAAATTTTTAGTGAGCTTAAAAGTGCAAGTAATCAAATTGAGCACGCAGGAATGCGGCGCGGCTGCAAAAAAATATCACATGGCAGGCGAATTCATTTTTTCAACGACCAATCACGATCCAGGTTTGAATTGTCACCAGGAGAGGCTGCATGACGTGACAATGGGGAGAGCACGAACCTAAAGGCTAAAAATTGATTATTGGCCGAGCCGCTTTTTTGGGATGTCCTTGGAGCCGGACAGGCGAATAAGGGCAGTGGGCAGAGAGGGGTTTTGAAGAAGTAACGGGAGTTTGAGTCACCTAGAGTTTGGCCAACGAGAGTGGACCGGTGATCAACGCTCGTTCACTAAGACCAGAACGACAAACCAAGCAGGTTGACTTTCCGCAGAGCTAGTCCAACATGGGATTTTCGGAACGAGAACAAGCTACTTACGAGACGCCATGGCAGTAGTTTTGCCCCCGCACCTAATAGGGAGGACTAATTGGCGAGGATAAGGCTGTTAAAACGTTTTAATTTCACTTTTAATCACGGCTTTCATTCGAAATAGGTGACCTACCAGCTATGTGGTAGCCAAAAACCGACGGCGTCTGATATATTGACGACCACGCGATTAAAAATGGTAATTCCTTTCAATACCAAGCAACCGGGAGTGGCAGTTGCATGCACTTAAAGTTTACCTATACCGCCCTTGTGGCAATTTTTTTTGCGACCTGTGTCGAAATCTAGGAAGCACGTGGGAATTTGCTGATTATTTCTTAAAACCCCACTAGTATTTAAACGTTACTTGCTACACAATGAGAAAGCTTAGCCTATCCTTCTACGAGTTGCTGCGAACCTCGAGTATAATCTCAATAGCCATCTGGCTTCCCGTGTTTTTTTCGCCCGAAGAGGAGTCCTGAGAGGTTCCCGGTTTTCCGGTCCGCCACTGCGACGGTATCCACGCGGGAACCCAAGACTCATCGGGGGCACGCACGATCATCGTCCTCCGATCAGACCGCGGCAAGCAAGCAGCGTCGATCCACCGCGAGGAACGGGAAACATCGTTCGCTCGTCACCGAGAACATTAGGAAGTGTTGAGTACCACAAAAATACTGGGTTTATTACTAGGGAAACGCCAAAGTCGTTGTTAAACGATGTGAGTGAGTGAGCCAAGTGTTGAGTACCCGGGAACATCCCCTTTCCTCCCCTATACTAAGGATCTAGCCCATGAGGAATGATACCGGGTACTCAACACATGGCTCACTCCCCTCGTTTAACAACGACTTTGGCGTTTCCCTAGATTTTTAAAATTGAACATTTGAAATGCGAATCGTGTTCAAAACGAAATTACGTGAAACATTAACAAATTTTCCAAGATAAAACAAAATCACCTAAGTTTTTTTTCCCCATTTAACACCCCTCAAAAATAATATGTGGGTGTAAAAACATAAAAAAAGTTCGAGCTAACGGGAATCGAACCTAACCCTCCTTTGTTGGTGGGCTTATAATGCTTACCAATAGGCCATGCAAGCCACGTAGAAGTGGTCCCGTAGCTCCCTACAAACAAATGCTATCGATTATTTAAAAAATCACATTTTTAATTATTGTAGGATTAAATCGCAATGGATCTACTTGATTTTGTTAGCAGTTCTCAATAATTTCGTACCGGATGTCTGTTTAAAAATTTCAGTTCAATCTGTTCAGCGGTTCGGCTGATTTTCGACGTACAGACAGACAGACAGACAGATAGACAGACAGAATCACAGAATGAGAACCGTTCGAGTTGAATGGAGACACTCGTTCGCTCCGCTCCCTCGTTTAACTAGGAAAACGCCCAAGTCGTTGTTAAACGAGTGAGTGACCTATGTGTATAGTATCTGGTATCATTCCCCATACTGGGCTAGATCCAGCCTTAGGTATAGGGGAGGAAAGGCGATGTTCCCGAGTACTCAACACATGGCTCACTCACTCTTTTAAACAACGACTTTGGCGTTTCCCTAGTCATTTAAATTGAACATGTTCAAAACTTTATTAGCGTGAACATTACCAAATTTCCAAGATAAAACAAAATCACCTAAGTTTATTGCCCATTTAACACCCTCAAAAATAATATGAGGGTGTAAAAATAAAAAAATGTTCGAGCTAATGGGTATCGAACCCCAACCCTCCGTGCGGTAACTAAATGCTTCCCAAATAGGCCATGCAAGCCGTAGATATCGTCCCGCTAGCTGCTACTAACAATTATGCTATCGATATTTTTAAAAATCACATTTTTATTTTTTGTGGGATTAAATCGCAATGGATCTAGCTGTTTTTGTTAGCATTCTCAGTAAACTCGTACCGGATGTCTTTTTTAAAAATTTCAGCCCACTCTGTTCAGCGGTTCGGCTGATTTTCGACGTACAGACAGACAGACAGATAGACAGACAGAATCACAGAACGAGACCCGCTCGAGTTGAATGGAGACACTCGGTCGCTCCGCTCCCTCGTTAATAACTAGGGAAACGCCAAAGTCGTTGTAAAACGAGTGAGTTAGCCGAGTGTTTTGACTTCTAAAATCTAAACCGTCTGGTCACCTTACAGGAACTCACTCTGCTTGCCACAATAATTATTTAAATTGAACATTCAAAATGGAATCGTATTCAAAACGTATTAGCGTGAAACATTAACAAATTTCCAAGATAAAACAATCACCCTAATTTTTATTTCCCATTAACACCCCTCAAAAAAAATATGTGGGTGTAAAAATATAAAAAAGTTAGATCTGACGGGTATCGAACCCCATCCATCCGTGCGGTAGGCTAAATGGTTACCACGGGGCCATGCAGGCCACGTCAACCTTGTCCCCGCTAACTGCTACGAAACAAATGCCATTGATATTATTAAAATTCACTTTTTTTTTATTTATTGTAGGCTTAAATCGCAATGGATCAAGTGATTTTGTTAACAGATCTTAGTAAACTCGTACCGGATGTCTGTTTAAAATTTCAGCGCAATCTTTTCAGCGGTTCGGCTGATTTTCGACGTACAGACAGACAGAATCACAGAATGAGATCCGTTTGAGTTGAATGGAGACACTCAGTCGCTCCGCTCCCTCGTTTAATAAATGCAAATACTAGGGAAACGCCAAAGTCGTTGTTAAACGAGTGAGTGACCTATGTGTATAGTACCCGGTATCATTCCCCATACTGGGCTAGATCGAGCCTTAGGTATATGGGAGAAAAGGCGATGTTCCCGGGTACTCAACACATGGCTCACTCACTCGTTTAACAACGACTTTGGCGTTTCCCTAGTTATTTAAATTGAACATTTAAAATGCGAATCATGTTCAAAACGTATAAGCGTGAAACATTACCAAATTTCCAAGATAAAACAAAATCACCTAAGTTTTATTACCCATTAACAACCCCCTCAAAAATAATATGTGGGTGTAAAAATATAAAAAAGTTCGAGCTAATGGGTATCGAACCCAACCCCCCCGTGCGGTAGTCTAAAAGCTTTCCCAAATCGCCATGCAAGCCACGTATTTATCGTCCCACTAGCTGCTACTAAACAAATGCTATAATTATTTTATAAAATCACATTTAAATTATTGTAGGATTAAATCGCAATGAATCTAGCTGATTTTGTTAGCATTTTCTCAGTAAACTTGTACGGATGTCTGTTTAAAATTTCAGCCCAATCTGTTCAGGGGTTTTCGGCTGATTTTCGACGTACAGACAGACAGACAGAATCAACAGAATGAGAGCCGTTCAAGTTGAATGGAGACACTCGGTCGCTCCGCCCCCTCGTTTAACTAGGGAAACGCCAAAGTCGTTGTTAAACGAGTGGAGTGAGCCAAGTGTTGAGTACCCGGGAACATCCCCTTTCCTACCCTATACCTATGGCTGGATCTAGCCCAGTATGAGGAATGATACCGAGTGAGTACTCAACACTGGATCATCGCTCGTTTAACAACGACTTTGGCGTTTCCTAGTTTTTTTAAATTTGTACATTTAAAATGCGAATTGTGTTCAAAAGGTATTAGCGTAAAACACAAACAAATTTCCAAGATAAATCAAAATCACCTAATTTTTTTTTCCCCATTTTACACCCCTCAAAAATAATATGTGGGTGTAAAAATTTAAAAAGTTCTATCAAACGGGTATGGAACTCCAACCCTCCGCGCGGTAGGGTGAATGCTTACAGTAGGGCCATGTCAGCCACACAGATACCGTCCCGCTAGCGGGCTACTAAAAAATGCTATCGATAATTTAAAAAATCAATTTTTATTATTTGTAGGCTTAAATCGCAATGGATTCTAGCTGATTTTGTTAACAGTTCTCAGTAAACTCGTACTGGATGTCTGTTTAAAATTTCAGCAAAATCTGTTCAGCGGTTCTGCTGATTTTCGACGTACAGACAGACAGACAGAATCACAGAATGAGAGCCGTTTAAGTTGAATGGAGACACTCGGTCGCTCCGCTCCCTCGTTTAATAAGATGTTGTCCAACTTAATTGTTCATTGTAACAAGGTATTTTTTTTTGATTTTGCTAATTGGATCCAATTTTTAACTTCACATCACTTGCATAAATTAACCTTCAAATTTGTCATTACAACCATGAAATCCATTTTATCTTTACTTTCAAAATAGTGCGTGCTAGCAAACCTGCCTCGCCCAAATTTTAAAAGTCATTATTTTTACTGTGGCCATCCGCTTACATCAACCATGCACTCTCATAACGAGAGCGCTTAGCATAGGAACGAGTGGACCTAGCCCAGCTGATATCCTGGACGTCACTGCATCCTGAGAGTGGGCCGGCTCAGCGCTACCACACGTGGTAAGAACTTGTATCTCCATCCCGGGAGGGTAAGATCCAATTCCAAGGCAGTGCTGTGCGCCCTCTTGCCACTGCCATATGTACATGTTTTGCTAGGGTTTGGTTTACACAAATACCGTAATATTACACTATGTTATATATTACGGTATTTGGTTTACACACACAAGAAAGTTCGTTTGCAGAGCTAGATAAGAGAGCTTTTTATTTAGGTGTACAAAGGTAGGTTGTTGTATGCCACTGGGCAGTGGTTCAAGATGGCCAAATTCAGGATGGCGGACGCTACACTAGAGTGTGACCACTTTTAACCTAACTTTTTTTTTTACTTTTGTGAATAGCTAAATACAATGGAAATAACAGTAGTTGTATAATTATATTTACATAAATCATTAATCCAAAGAAGCCCCAAAAATTTGATTGATATATGATTTGATTGATTGATTAATTATTGAATAATTGATTTATTGATTGATTGATTGATTGATTGATTTATTGATAGATAGATAGATTGATTGATTGATTGATTGATTGATTGATTGACTGATACATTGATTGATTGATTGATTGATTGATGATTGATTGATTGATTGATTGATTGATTGATATGATAGTTGTGGTTGAACCATTTTACTTGGATGAAAAATTATTGTTTGTGAATCATCCCAATCATATTCCTAATATGCTGTTATAATACTTGATTGCTAAGATGCCTTAAAAAACTTATTGTAATAGAAAGTTGGACAACTTATTAGGTGTGTTGAATTTGTTTGTTTCTATCTAAATAAAAGCTGAGAAATCAAACATTATTAATTTCTGAAAGTACAAAAATAATGGACCAACGGATATTTTTTATGACAGTGAAATGTCTTCAGTAATATTATTTCATTTTAATATTATAATAAACGGTTATCGAAATGTCACTTGATGATGTTAGACATTGCTCAAAGCAGCGAATGTTCTTCCTTCAGAAGTGGTCAATTTTGATGATTTAAAAATTGAAACGTGTTAATTTTTACTTAATAGTTCATTATATATTATTTAAAGTAGCAAAATTTTGAATCTGTGTCTTTTTAGTGTGATACTGGAGTTAAGCCGTTATCACTGGGGGAAAACTTGACAGGTATAAATTCCGAGCAACCGCTGGAACACACTGAGCGTCCGGATGGTGGGGGAAGCCCATGGCAGGGAAAGAAAGTTGCGTGCGAGAATGGCACTGCAATCTCTAGGTGGAATGCACTGTAGTTTTTTTTTTTTGTTTTGTTTTTTTTGAAATGTAGAAAAGGTCTTCTTCAAAGAATTTATTGGAATGTTTATATTTAAAGCATAGTTTATTTTTTTCTTGTAATAATCAATAAGAATTTCACTCATTTCTCTAGCAGACCAAGATTTACGAAGCCTGTGGGTCATACCTTCAGTTTTCTTATATCCAAAAATTTTTTTCAATACATTTCGCAGTTTTTAATTGATTGCTTTCAGTTTTGCTCGCAAAAACTTGGGGTTTTTCATAGTGTGAGATGCGGTTAATGAACTCCTTCTAGTATCGTTCTTGTCCATCTCGAAGTCGTGTGTATGTTGAACAGCAGTATTTAATGATTTCGGAGAGTGATTAAACCTACACTGGGAACCAAAGAGTTTACATCCCCCTAGTTTATGCTCGGGGCCCCATGTATCTCCAGAATATAAGTTGCAATGACCTACCTCTGAAGAGTTTCCTTCATCCTGATTTTATACTTTGGATCCAGGTATCTCCTGAATTGACACCACTAAGGACTACTGCTGGATGTATCCTATCTTGGCCGATTTCGATGATATCTAATATTTAATGTGCACAATGACATGCACAAAATTTAACATGAGTAAATAAACGTATTTATTTCAGATGCTGTGAAACTCAACCAAATAGTCATTGACATAAACTACGGTGGGGATAACGTGACTGTGCGAACATTGGCTGGTGCCGAGTACAAAGCCAAGTACCTTATCCTGGCCACTCCCCCATTACTCGGGTTTAAGCACACATAGTCACTATTTCCTCTATGCAACTTTCTGGGCCATGGATTTACAGAAGACAAAAAATTTAAAAAATTGAAATATTTACTTAACTGTTTTTAAATTTTTTGTGTCTGGCATCTATGTAATGCGATTTTTTTAAGTTGTCCTCCTCGGAAAATAGTTTTTTAACTGAATAGGATAGACGTTTAAATAAATAAATAAAATAAATGACGTAATTGTATGCACACAAAATAATATACACTACCAAAAACAATGTTTAAACTAATTATATTCCATGGCCCGGATCCACAAAACTGAGTTTACCATAAGCGGAGCTAATTGAGAGTAAGCCGTATCCACAAAAGGGAAATACACATTTTCTGAGTTATTTCACTGAACATTAAGTCGAAAAAACGTGTTTTGACTTCCCTTTTGTGCATATCAAAATGGGAGTAAGTATGGTTAACTCCTAAAATAACTCCGTTTTTAGTTGATAGCCCACTTTGTGGATCCGGCCCCGCATTTACAAAGTCATGAAAGAAATATTTTTTAATATTTTTTTAAACGGAAATTACATTACTGTTACAATTAATAGTTAGGTCTAGTTTGATTATTATAAAATTTTTATTAATTATAGCAATTGTCATAAAAAATATGCCCCGACTGGGGATCGAACCCAGCACCTCTGGCTTTACGCCCCATAGGTCAATCAAATGAGCTATCGACAGTTACAACGAATAGCAATTTAGTTCTGTGTCTCGATGGCCGCGTTAAGCAAAAGAAAGGGTTTGATCCCCGTCTGGGCATACTTTCAAACAACCTGGATATGACGGGATTATGGTGATTGATTGCAATAATACATGGTTGATGTTATTAGTCCCTTAATTGCCAAAAATTATCAACCTGTCTCCAGAAAAAGGGAGAACTATCTGATTTATTAACAGTTTCAATTTGTAAGACCGGTTTATAAAAAGGCAGCCATATAGATTTTTGTAATAGGTCAAATGCCATTTTATCTGTTATTGAAAAAATAGTGGAACGTGTAGTAGCTGATGCTCTGCAACTATAAAGATATATTTTAAATATTACTAGTAATAAATTTTGGATATCAGGTAGAATACAACCGAACTTCTAATGAAATTTGAAAACTTGGAAAATAACAATTAAATTGTTAAGATGCACATGCTACCAAGTTTGTGGATTAAAGCAAGGCATTTGGTACATTAAATTTCATGATAAAATTTTAATATGTCTTTAACGAATTAGTATTCGTGGCCAATTTTAATTGGCTTAAAAATTTAAGAAAAAGTTAAGGTTGGTGATTTTTTTATGTCATGGAAAGTATGTTTATTTAGGAGTTCCTCAGGTTCTGTTTTGGTTCCAATTTAATTTTTGGTGTACTTAAATGTTTTGGGTTTTAAAATGTTTTAAATATTGCTATGTATTTATTTATGCCTATGACATTTTGATTGTTTCAGTAAACAAAAACATTGAAATAGCATTTTTTTGTATTTGCAAATAGGTGTATTAAACCTACATAAGAGATTCGTGATAGAGATTAGAATTATTAATAAAAAAACATAAATAATTCATTTGTTTGGATCTCGAAACAGAGATTGTCTCCGGGAGATCAGGGTGATCACTCATTCCAGTGAATGTTTACGTCATCAAGTAGATCCACTGACGGTGCATGTAGTGATATTCTCGAGAATATTGACTTGCATATTTATTTGGGATAAACTTTCAGCTGGGCACCTCATATTGACTCGAACTGTAAGCCCCCTAAGAGCCTGCTTCCGGCACTGTTTTTTCTCAGATTGTTTTACCGTTTTTAGTTGTAGCGTAACTCAATAACTCCCTTTCATTCAAAAAAACCTATGCCCGCGAAAAACCCCAAATCCCCAAACACTGAAAACAAAAGTACAATGGACAACACAATTAAAAAATTCAAAAACAATAAGATAAAAAAACATTTTTAAAAGATTCCGTTTTAACAATCCGGTTGATTTTGGGGCGCCACCCTCAGTGAAAAAACACGAAAAATTTTCTTTTAAATTAAATTTAAATGAAGAAAAAACGGGAAAAATTTTTTAAAATAGAATAATAATAAAAAAAAATAATAAATAAATAATAATAAAAAATAATAATAATAATAATAATAATAATAATAATAATAATAAAATAATAATAATAAAAATAAAAATAAGAAATGTCCTTAAATGCATTTCTTCAAAAAACTAAATTTAAAAAATGGAGCACATTTTGGGAATCCATGATGTATAACCTAAGTCCTAGTATGTTGGCAGCCATGTTATATTTGTATTTTGTAGCCAAAATATTTTTATGCAAAGGGTTGGGCGACATCTTCTTGAAAGGCGTAAACTTCATCAACCCCTGTTTTTTTCTTGTCATCATGTAACTGTTTTATACGTGTTTTTTCAATAAATAATGTGCAATTAATCTTGTTATTACCCCATGATCCAACAATTCACCACATAAAAAGGTTATGGGGCCCGGGACTTAAAAATTGGGGTAAGAGAAACTAAAAACTCTACTAAATGTAGACGTTTGCAAGTAAGGGGTACTGGGGCCATCGTTTTCCCTGAAGCTCGTAAGCTGGGCCCTGGGCCCTAAAAAAAAATGTGGGTTTTGAGGCCCCAGCTCCAACAGTGACATGTCATTAGTCTGCCCAAATTTTGAGAAGCTAAGGGGCAAAAACTTGGAAGCGGGAAATTTTGCATGAGAAGATTGAGTTAGAAGGGCCTACGGTCATGTGGACGGAACGATAAGCTTAAACCAACAAACAAGAGCAAAGATGGAGGCATTGCCAAAATATCCCTCTCGATCAAACCCCAATGTTATTGCCGCCCAAAGGGGCCAAAAAACCCCAAGGGATGCTGGGCACCCTAAAAAAATGCTTTTGGGGGACAGCATGGCCACCACATTGAGCTAACTAGAAAAATTTTTAAAATACTCAACAAGGAAATTTTTTTCTATGTGAAGTTACAAAAACAGACATTTTGTCTACAGCTAAAAAGGTTTGCCCGATTGGGAAAAAACGCTCGAGAGGGTGGGTCGTTTTTGCCATGTAACGGCGATCCAAAGAATACGGGGAAATTTAGTTTCGCTTTTTCAGGGGCACCCAAGAAAGGCGAAAAAAGCAAACCTAAAATGAGGTTAAAAGGGGCCCTACCGGCGAGGGAGAGAGACGGCGCCCCCGGGGAAAACCCTTCTATTTCCGGGGGCGGCGTACTTTTTAAAAAAAGACCTAAAAGAAAAGAAAGAAAACAAAACGACGTCTGCTACAACTGTAGGGGCCAGGCCACAAGAGCCCCGGTTTGTCCCTTCCAAAACAAACAAAAAGGGGAACATCACGCAGAACTCATCATCCTAAAACAAAAAACGTCCGGAGGCAACAAGGTTAACTAACAATACTCTAAAAACAAAACCCCCTGACGGAGCCCTAGAAGTGCCACTCCCGAGCCAAAGGCGAGACAACCCAGGTGTCCAGTTGGATCTTTGGGGAGGGGGCCATTGACTCGGTGCAACAAGTCTATGGCTAGGGACAAAGATAAAAATTTTTTAAACTACAACCCACTGATCTGCCATTGCATGGAAAATGACAGTAAAAATGAAATGTGTAGGTATAGGTAAGGTTGATTAAATAGATGGGTGATGATGGTAAGTTTTTTAAAGTGTAACAATGTATTATGTACACCTGAACCCCAAACAACCCTTTCCTCTTTTTAAAAGATGAAAAACAATGGTTTTTACCTGTATTTGTAACATATCTTGTAAAGTTTATCATATGTCGATTTGAGTTAAGGGGGTTTACTGAGATTTTTCGGGGTCCCCAAAAAGGAGAAGGTTTGTACATGCGGGACGGTGTAAACAGCCAGTGGGGCTCTTGCTGCAGTCCCATCCCAAAACATGAATTGGGGAAAAAGGGTTTAGGCCATTTAGTGGGAAAAGTATAACCAACTTGGGAAGGGGCTTGTCACGGGTTTGGAATTTGGCAATGTGAAAAGAAGAAAATGGTTACCTGTCTAGAAGGAAAACAAACAATTGCTCCTTTTTGAAAAAAGGGGGTAAAGGGGCAAAGGGAAATCCTTGAGATAGTCCATTCTGATGTAAAGGGGTCCTATGGAAGAAAATCCGGGGGTGGGGCTAGTATTGTTGATTTTTTGGGATGTTTTTTCAGGGAAAACTTTTGGTTACATTTTTAAAAAAAAGGGACCAAACTTTTTCTAAATTTTAAAAAATTTAAAGTGTGGTGGAAAATTCGACGGGAAAAAATACAAATGTTTTAAGGTCAGTGGGGGCGGGGAATATTTTTCAAATAAATTTGAAAAATTTTTTGTGATTGTGGTATCAAAATCCAAAGAACAGTTAGATTACTCCTCAGCTAAAGGGTGTTGCGGAAAGATGTAAGGGTTAAGGGGAGAGCGCACTAGTGCATGCGTTGAGGAAAAACTTTTAAAAAAATATTGGGCTGAGGCTATGAACACTGTTTATCTTAAAAACTTGTCACCCACCAAGGGCAGTACAGGGGGAAAACCCTGGGGGGGTTTGGGGGAGACGGGTTGACGTGTCCCACAAAGATTTTTGGATGCAGAGCTCGATGTTTTCCCAAAACAACCGAAAAAAGCTTGAAAAGAAATTAGGAAAATCTTTGTAGGTTTTTGACCCAAAACACCAAGGCCCTATGGGCCTTATTACCCGAAACCCATAAAAAATTGTAACGCAGAGATTTTAAATCTTTGAATAAACTGTGACAGCACCTACACAACCTAAACCCTATCACCGCGGATAAGCCAGGGGACAACATGCGCTCCAAAATACGCATGCTCCAGTTGTAGTAGGCCATGGTGATAGTGAGGGATCCCAAAGTGAACTAAGTTCAGTGAGGGAACGTACACCTCGTCAGGAGTACTAGTAAAAGTGAGGGCTCAGGTGGGGAGGCTGCACGGTCAAGAATTCCAAGGGTTTGATAACCCTGAAAAAAATCTCAGGGGGGGGGGGCGTTACCTGCAGGGAACGAAAGGGCCCAATGGGCCCCAAATTTGAGTACTCTTTTTTGGTGTGGACCTAATACCCAAGAGCTTCAAAGAACAAATTTCAGGGGGTGAAAAAAAAATTGGGACAAAGCTATGAAAGAGGAGTTAGATGCGCTTACAAAAACAAAATTTGGGGAGGGGGTAATTAGACCTCCAAAGTAAATGTTGTTAATGTAAATGGGTATTCAAACAAAACAAGTTACAAGAGCCCCAAAGGTATAAGGCCAGGCTTGTGGCAAAGGGCTTTACCAAATGCCAGGGAAAGATATGTCAAACTTACTGGTTTTTAAAGTTATCGTTCTTAGAATTTTTTTTGGGAGTTGCTGTTCAGTTGCCTAGATATAGATAAATTTGATAAAACTAAGCATTTTCCAATGGAGATTTAAATGAAAATATTTATATGGAACCCCCGGGGGGTTTTGAACAAGGGAGATGAAATATGTTTGTAAGTGCTAGGGCCTTATATGGTTTGAAACAGCAGTAGGTCTTGGAACGAAAAGATAAGTTTTTTCCCTTTGATAGTAAGGGTTTTTCACTAAAAGTAAGCATGACCCTTGTGATACCCCAATAGGAAAATGGTAATTTCATTGCTATTGCACTGCATGTAGATTTTTTTTATTTTTCCCCAAAACTCAAAGGATCCATTTGGATTTGGAGTGCAATTTTAATCGTTCAAAGGGAAAAGCCTTGGTCCTGTCAAGGAATGTCTTTTAATAGATAACGAGAAATAGAAAAGAGGGGACTATTAAGTTAGATCAGGAAAAATAGCTAGGGATATTTAACAAGATATAACTTAAATGAATGTAAACCCCGACAGGGGCCCCTTGTTTTTTGGCCAATAAGCTAAAATTCGAAAAATCTGTGTCAAAGATTCCCTGTATCAGCAATTTGTTGGTAGCCCCGATGTTTTAGCTATAGGCACAAGGCCAGATATCAGCCACGTGTAAGCTACCTCAGTCAATTTAAACATGTCATGATGAGGAACACTATAAGGGGGGTAAAAAAAGGGATAAATACTTAAAGGGAACATTCAAAGTTGGCTCAATTTTTATAAAAAAATGGGTAATTTGCTTTGCAGATGCAGACTATGCTAATTGTATCATAGACAGAAGACCATACTGGATATGTTTTTTAAGTTTGCAGGAATACTTTAGCGGGATCTAGAAAGCAAAAAAAAAAAACTTAGCCGACAGCCAACATTTTTCTGAATATGTTGCCCTAAGCGAATGTGGTAAAAATCTATTTACATAATAGGCTTATTTTTCGAGGTTTTCAAAGATTTCAAAACAATTTTAAATTTTCAATGACAATAGGGGCGTGAAACTATGCCAAAATGAAATCTTTCATGATAAAAAAAAGCATATAGTACTAAGTATCACCAAAAACGCACTTTTGGGTTTTTGTTAGGTTGGTAAAGGTGCTCACCTACCCCGGGCAGGAAATTGGCCAGTTTTCACCCAAAGGCTCCCCGCCGAAGGACAAAAAAAGAATTCTGTTTGAAGGGTTTAGGTATTTTTTGATTTTTTTGTATTTTCTACTTTAATCAATTAGGGCCAATACCATACTTAGTTTAAGTGAGGGGGTTGGAATCCATGATGTATAACCTAAGTCTAGTAGTTGGCAGCCAGATAGTTTTTATTTTGTAGCCTAAATTATTTTATATGCAAGGTTGGGGACATTTTTTGCCAGGCGTCCTTCATCCGCCCGCTTTTTCTTGTCATTATGAACTGTTTTATACGTGCTTTTCAATAAATAATGTGCAATTAATCTTTTTATTACACCCTGATCCAACAATTTCACCCCGATCAACAACTAAAATGGGAAAATCCCGGAGTTGATAAAAATCCAAACTTTTTGGGATAAAAGATTCACCTGTTTGCATGAAGATTAGCAAAATATTTTTCAGCATTAGTGAAAGGGGATAAACCCTTCCTTTTTATTTTTCAAAAGGAAAGACGTTTCTAAAACCCAAAAAATGCAGTACACAAAAATCCAGCCACTACAGACCAATAAAAATGCCCACCAACTGTATACAAATTTCTTAATCTTGTATTGCAAACAAAAAATTACCAGCATTGTAAGAAGAACATATATTATCAGAGGAACAAAAGGGCGTAAAAAGTTTTCCCAAGGGTTTTGAGGAACAGTGGGTATAGATTCTTTGGTTTGAGCAAACAATGTGTCCCAAAAAGGGGTATTTATATGCATATATTGACTACAAAAAGGCGTATGACTCTGTGCCTCATTCATGGGGTTTTACATGTTTGGAAATATATAAAAAAGATCCAAAATTAATACATTTTTTTAAAAACCCCATGAAAACATGGAGAACAACGTTAAAAATTAAAATTTCCAGAGAAAACTTTTTCAACTGGTGAACTAAAAATTGCACGTGGGAAAATTTTAAGGTGACTCATTTTAAGCCCAAATCTGGTTTTGCAGGCAAACCATTATCAAATTTCTAAAAAAATCAAAAACGGATTCAAAATCAAAGAAAGTGGTAATACACTATTTGTATGTCTCTTTAATGTACATGGATGATATAAAAATATATGCGATTACAGAGCACAACTCAAACACCCATTACAAATCACACATTCGTTTTTCCAAGATATTCAAAAGGGTTTTGGGTTAGAAAAAGTGTAAAAAAATTTTTGTGTCAAAAGGGAAAAGTTCAAATTCAATGGTGTTCAATATCGGGTAAATTGTTTGAAGGAAAGGAAGAAGGTGAGGAGAATAAAATACCTTGGGTTTATTCAATGAACGATTTATCAAGCGGAAGCGAAGAACAAGCTTAAAAAAACTTTTTTGAAGAGATTTAAAAAATACTGACATCAAATTTAAAAGGGAAAAAAAAAGTGAAAGCAAATTAATACTTTTGCAGTACCGGTTTAATGTTTCTTTCGGTATTTTAACCTGGGGAAAAAAATAGAGCAAACAATAATCGAAAAAAAAGAAACTTTTCAACAGAATACCAAATTCATCACCCCCGAGCGGCGGTCGAACGGACGACATTGTCTAGGTTAGTGTGGAAAAGGGATAACTGATTTTAAAAAACGCACGATTAAACAAAAATTTAATTTTTTAAAGGGGGTACTTCTATGTAAAAGTACTTCGCGATTTTCATACGCTGTAGTGCAAGCGGGTGCAACCTCCCCCATTAGACGCATAATGATACAATTTTGCAGACAATCTATAAGTGATGATATGAAAGAAGAAATGTGGAAACTTTTAAAATATACATGGGAGACATCAAACAGAATTTCATCGTGATTTTAGACACGATGCCTCAATAAATGGTTACAAGTAGGCGATTTAATTTGGGAAACGAGGGATTTTTTAGGCCCCACAGGATCAAGTAATTTCTACCGAAATTACAAGAAGCACATCATTAAAGACAAGACAATTCGGGTGATAAAAGAGAAAGTGCCACTTTACCAATGAACCATAGATCTGTAATATCGGGATGTAAAATTCTAGCCCCGTCAGACTTTTTGCACAGAATAAACAAGTTTGGGCCCAAAATAATTCACCAACATTGGCCCAAAAAGTTCGTTTCTGGAGAACATCGTACCGGGACCTACTATAAGTACCAACCCCGAAAAAGTATTAGAAAATTGGATTGGAAACTTTATTTGATGGGCTGTTATTTTAAAATAAACGATACAACATAAAAGGCCTGATATCATTTTTAAAGGGTAAATCAAAAGGCAAAAATTTATTATTGAGTAGCAATTCACTTAGTCAAAATATTGAAAAACATGGGGGAGAAAGTTAGCCGTATTTTGACTTAGGAAAGAAATAAAAAAAATTGGAAACAAGATCAATCACTACAAAACCAATTTTTTGTGTCAGCCCGGGGAGTTATACCCCACAACTACACAATAGTTTTTAAACCAAAGGACATTAACAAGAATTTATTCATCAAAATGCGAAAAGGTTATAATTTGTACATGCCATATAGTCCGAAAATTCCTCAATGACAATGTTTTATAAAACCATTTTATGTTGTATATTTTGAAAAGATTAAGATAAGTTTTTGATTTGAATGTTATGTTGAATACTGTATAGATTTTAGATAAGTTTTTGAATATGAATGTTTTGTTATTATTATAGGCACATGTATTGCTTGACATAGTCCGCAATACATTGCATTTACTTGCAAAGATTAGTCTTACTTGTACGGTTTGTACCGAGATGTGGAAACATGTGAATAAAAATATAATAAGAATAATAATAATAATAATAATAATAAAAATAATAATAATAATAATAATAATAATAATAATAATAATAAATAATAATAATAATAATTTTTTTTTTTTTTTTTTAATTTATTGAAGCAAAAAACTAAATTGGAACAATATTCACATACATTTCCTCCCACTAAGCCAAATGGCTCATCAGTGGGTTACATAATTATTAATGCTATTACATCTCATTCGTAGCGTCAGGCTTAATACAATGAAAAAAAAAAAAAAAAAAAAAAACATTCAAACTATTAAATGAATATACGGTACTTACATAGGTAATCAATTACAAAACATAAATACTACAACCTTTACAAAAACATACAAAATAGAATATACAAGAATCACTAATTATTAATTAATAATATCTTTACCTACCACACAGATTCGTTTTCAACAACATAAACATCTAGAAAATAGGACTGAAAATGACTTAAATCGAGCATGAAGGAAGGTAATAATAATAATAATAATAATAATAATAATAATAATAATAATAATAATAATAAAAATAATAATAATAATAATAATAATAATAATAATAATAATAATAATAATAATATAATAATGTCTTTATTTCCCTTGAAGAAAAAGGCGAATTTAAACCAAAATGGCATCTCTTACAATTCTTCTTACAACAGGAGTCTGAAGATAAGGATTTAACACATTACAACAATATTGTGTTTTAATATTATTTTTTTTTTGTAATCGTCCTGCATCGTCATCCATCACCACTCATCGTCTCGAATGGACCATACTGCATTGATAGAGACGTTAAGCAACAGTATGGTTTGTAATGCACCAACTCTTGTGTTTGTGTGATGTTCCAGATGAAGATCCACTTCTTTCCCCCTCTACCGCTGATGCGCAGCTGCTTGATTCAGCGCAGCCCAATTGGACTGTGTATCATATGCATCGTTTTCTACAGGAAGCCGTTCTGGGAGAGCAAAGGTAACCTTAACATTTAGAAAAAACGATGTGCATTTTGTTATCATGTACAAAAGGGAATATACCTGACTTTATTTATCATTCTACTTCAATATGGACGTGTTTTTTAATGCGCCATTAGATTTTTGTTTTTATAAGATAGTATTTTCATTCCTAAAAGTTAGATAAAAGTTGTAGAAAAATGTTAAGCATGTAAAACGGCGCATACGTCATAATCTAGCGTTAACAGTCAACCAATCACGAAACGAATAATCACAAAACAAAAGAAAGTGACAACAATGTTGTCATAGCAGAATGAGCTGTTTAGCCGACAGTACTATTTAACTCCGTGGTTAAGCCATCGATATTGAACACCTATTATAGGCTAGATCCGCAGTCTTCAATACGTCCGCACAGTCGCGAGCGTAGCAACTTGAAGCGCCAATCTGCCATATTCAGATGGCGATTTAACGTTTTAATTTATGCTTTTTTAATGCAATAAAGTATTTTGCTGGATTGTTTGATATGGTTTAACTTGTGCAGCATCGGAATGCACAAACAGAAAGTCATTGCATAAGGGAATTTGGTAATCATTTGGTGTTAATGGCTAGTATGCTCACCTGTCATTGTCAACCTGACGGCATCTTTGAGAACTCTTTGGGCTCCCATATACTTTAATGTGCAAACTGCCATATTCAAGATGGCTTCAAATTGTCACGGAAGTGGATTAATGACTGTGGATCTAGCCTACTATAGGTGTTCAATATCTATGGGTTTAGCGACCATGCAGGAAATTAGATCAAATACCGTAATATAACACTACGTTTAATACAGGAAGAGGGCTGTAAAACGGGAGACAACTAACAACAGCGATCCTGGCGGCATTGGAGTTACATTACCACGGCCATCTGGACGCCAAAACAATTAAAATACATTAAAGAAGGCGTTAAATCGGGAGACAAGTGACTGCTTTGCTCTAAACAAAACATAAACATGTCATTATTATATTATTATCTTGACAGACATGCTCAAAGGTACTCGTATTATCACTAGCCTACGTATTTGTATTGATTGTTCTTGTGTATTTAATATTTTTGTATTGGTTACTGAAGAACTAGATATCAATACATGTTTTTAAATGTGTATGCAAAGTATTACTAATCTAGTTCCTGGCACACTTTAAAATTAGTAATAGGCCTAACCCTAAAATGAATAAAGGATGATCATAATATTTGTTTTCACCATAGCTACACTTGCAATAAAGATGCAATATAATATGTTAATCTTATTTTTGTTGCTATGCACAGAAGCATAAAATTAAAAGGAATGACAACCCCTCCCCATGCCTTACTATACGGTTTTAATGCTTGTAGTGGCAGTATACATGATATGCACACCAAGTTGTGTGTCTATCCACGCGACCGTCTGAGTGTCCAGATGGGTTCAGCATGCCTGAACCCGGGGAGTCGAATAGGCCCAGAGCTTACCTCTTATGCTCATCGTACAAGGCAAAGAAGAGGACGTCGTCTGCCCTCGAGAAAATTTCCCCTTCTCTTTGACTACCTCACCGACGACGACGACGACAATGACAAGACGAACGATGACGCAGGCGACAACGATCACGACGTGGGGCAACCCCCAACAACCCCTCCCGTGCCAGCCCCGCGGCCTGATTTCGTCACAACACACCGGCCCCTACCCCCGCCAACCTTCCCCTGTCTGTTTCTGAATAGCATAGGCATACCCTCACCGTGTACCACCGCGTTTCCCCTTTCGCCCCAATCTTTAAAAAAAAATAACCGTAGGTACTAATAACCTTAGTGTTGTGATTACTCCTCTCAGGTGCAAGAAGTGGCGACTAAAATAGTCTGAGTTTGTGTTTTCGATAGTAATATTATGTATTAGCCTGCCCAGGGTATCTTGCCCTTGTTTTGTCGTGTAACGTAATTGTCCAATTGGAAAATTACACTCAAACCCGACCCGGTAAAATAATCTATGCGCTAACTCCAGTATTTGAATTTCGCGCCCAATGTAACGCCAATGCCAAATTGTCTCCTCCCACAACAATGGAAACACAGCCATCTTTCCTGTATTAAACGTAGTGTATATTACGGTATTTGATTAGATGTGTTATCTAGAAGGCGGTTGTTAATTTCATTCAAACACCATGGATTTACAAGGCCCTTACTATTATAAAACCATGTTGGTATATATAAACCATGTGGAGACCAGCCCGGCGATTCTCTAAGGTCCGCGTTAACGTTAAATATCAATTCGGCGTTAATTAACGATAACATTGCGAGTTTGTGATTCACTAACGAATTTTATCATCTGCGGACGTTAAAAGTGACGTCATTTTTAACGCAATCCAAACCCTGCCTTTAGGCCTGCGTTAAAAAATATGGACGTTATGTTTACGTTTTTTCACCTCCACTTCAAATTTTAGAAGCATTGAATAATCATATTTTGTTGTGATGGCTATCTAAATAATCAATTCACAGGTTAATATATATGTTTTAGTGTAGTAAAGTAACATCTATACTGCATTCATAACATGACACAAATAGTAATAACAAATATTAGACATGTAATACATAACCTCAATTATGCAAAGAGTTCAATGCCGAATATAGAAGTGGTTTTGTCTTTCATTCTAACTTCTTGCTTTAAAGTCCTCTTCATTCCAGCGTTTTTCATTGGCCGAGTGATCGAGATCACACAGCCTTCTCGAGAACTTGTCCAAACTAATATATAACAGGCGCCGGTCTGCTGCACCGGTAACGCGCTTTTGAGACGGTTTAACGCACCTAACAGTAAATGTTTTAACGTGGTGGCGTTAAATTTAACGTTAACGCGGACCTTAGAGAATCGCAGTGCTGAGTGGATAATTCATTGGCGACGACCTATAGTGACGTCACTTGCTGTTTGAAATCATAAACGCGGGAAATAATAAACGTACAACTTTGTATACCTCAATAAAATTGAAATGGTTTAGTTTGGATTGGTCTATGGATTAGTTTACATTGCGGGCAATGGTGTCAGGAGAATTATGAGCATAAGATTACGTAGTTCATACGTAATGCATGAGGTAACTCGGTCGTATCCACTACATGCAATCCCGACAAAAGTTTTTCTGCGGCATTATATGTAAACTAAATAATAAAACATATCACGGAAAACGTTTGTGTTTCGTTTTATCTATGTTGTTATTATAATATCAAGTAATTAATAATAATAATAATAATAATAATAATAATAATAATAATAATATATAATAATAAATAATAATAATAATAATGATGATATAAAAACACTTCGCAATTTTGTGTGAAGTTGGTAAATCTATTATATAACACGCAATTTTAAAGTTACATGATTTGCTGTTGCAAGCTGAAGACAAAAGTAAGTCAAGTGTATGAAGACAGAAAGTATATCTTCCATTGTGAATCAGTTTTTTAACTAAATAGGATAGACGTTAAATAAAAAAATATATATATATATTCTCAAAACTCTTCCGCAAATATCTTGTCATTTCCTCACGAATTACTGAACCTTTTAATTGGATGAGCGAAGCGAAGACTTCAATTTCACTGACCCCCCAAAAAATTAAGCTCGAGTGTTTTTTTCGTTTTTTTTTTTTTTTTTTGTGTGTTTGTTTTTTTGTTTGTTTGTTCGCACGATTCCGGACAAACGGCATGAGCGATCTTGATGAAAATTGTAGGGGACCTTCGAAATCTCTGAACTTAGACGTGCCACGTTTTTAGGTACAATCGAAGAAATATTTCTCATAAATATCGTACTTTTACGATTTTTTCGATTTTTAGTGCGATATTTTCGTTACATTTGGGCCGATTCTGACCAAATGGGTGGGGCTATAACGTTCATATTTCACATGGACATAATTAAGGTTGTGGTGATGTAGTACCTTTTGAAAGAAAAAGTTGAGAAATAAGCCAGAATCCATAGAAATAAGGGTCTTAATATGTTATTTTTGAGATAATAACAATTAACAAGTACCAATATAGAAACTTGACAACAATCACCTACAATGCGTTCAAAAAGCACTTGCAAAGAAAAAGTGGTCCTACGCAAACCTTACAAAAAAGCTCATCCATCAACGTGGCGGGACTTAAGTGTTTTCTTAGTTTATGTAATAGAATCGATTGTTGTGAAAATGGAATAAGTCACGTTTGGACGAAAATGAGTTAGCACCAAATTTGCTTATTTTCTACAGACGCATATTACGTGTGAAAAGGAAACAAGTCAGATTTACCGTGGGCTCAGTAGAGGGGGTCCCAAACGCGAGTTTGTTTGAAAAGGGAATGAGTCAAGTTACTATTCCTTTTCACAACAAACGGCGGCGCTCTCTGTAATATGCTGCGATTTGACAGCTGTTGAAACTGCTTGGATTTATTTATCAGCTGTGTTGTGAAAGATATCGGCGTCTGAGAATGAATAATACAAATAAAGTTTATAATATACTGAGATTTTTTAATGAAAAAATTCAATCCCAGTCCCATTCACATGAAAATATTTTTTTTTTTCGAAAGGGGAATAAGTCAAAAAAATGTTATGGCCTAACTATAGATTCTAAATTTAAAAAATGTATCTTAATGACATATTCTGACATGCTGAAATTTTTTTAAAATCACATTCCCATAACCATGGATATTTAAACATTATAGTTTGAAAAGAGGATCAGAGACACAACCTATTTTTTTCTGATAAGACTATACATAATAAATTTTATGTAAATACATATTTTGGTGCATATTTATATGTGTTTAGAATAAGTATACTTTGAATAATGTACTACAATTATTTCGTTATGAAAAAGTTTTCCTCGTTCATCTCAAAACTATGAAAAGTGACATTCCCTTTTCACAACAACTGATTCAATTAGTAAACACGTTTTATGTCGTACCCTCAATTTCAGTATTGGGGGTGTATACATAACTAAAAATACAATTGGATACTCACAGATAAACTAGAATATGTATGTATTTTTTTGTAGAGACGGTTCAATGTAGTTGTAAAAGACCAACATTGTTAACAATGGTAAAATCTCTATTGGCAAACATTGCTTGATCGGCAAACGACCAAATTTGGAATAATTCATTGACCTCCGATTTACATTCATCAAATTTGGAAACTTTACGAGGTTGTAATAAAATATCTTCAAACAAGCTTGGAAAATGACTATAGAAACTCCTACTTTCGTGTCAGTTATACTAAATAACCCAAACATCATAGAACAATAGGTTGAGACTGAAAGTAATCCAAAATGATTCTTGCATCCCACAACCAAACATCTGGTTCAAGTGCATGCGAAACTCGAGATATATTTTGCTAATGCAGACGGGGTTCGTTTTTTAGGTTTTAGTGGATTTGTAACATGTTCTGATGACAATCAAATCGTGAAAGTAGTATTTGGAGACCACCAAGAAGGCTGTGACTATTCCACTCTCACTTGCTCTAGCTTCGTGCATAACATGTTGAAACTGAGTGAAATGAGAGACAAGGAGAAACAGGATGCTGTCTGCAAGTGTCTCGCAATGTTTTTTGACACCGAAGAAGCTCTCAAGGTAAGTCCTACCTTTAACGTTCCGCATTAAACCATAGCTGCACCAGACTACTAGCAGCAAGAATAAATTCCTGAAAAAGACAAATTTGTATCGGCACAGTATCCACCAATCCAGGCATTCAATTGCCAAATTTCGTTTGCACCAGGGTGACAATTTGACAATTTTTTTTTTACAATTTGACAATGTTCCCGAGTGTACCCTAAAAAACTTGATTCTAGCCGGATCACTTTATCTTCAAGCTGTGGTCAGAAGAGCAGTACTCGTGTGGTGGGTACGCGAGTTACTGGCCTCCGGGAGTTCTCACCATGTTCGGACCGGCACTCCGCGAGCCAATCGGATCTCGCATCTTCTTGGCGGGAGTAGAGACGGCCACTCATTGGTACGGCTTCATGTCTGGCGCTATCGACGCGGGCCAACGAACAGCCAGAGAAGTAAGTTCGAGCTCCTGACTCACATCTTAGAGCTAATGTTCGGACCAGCACTCCAGGAACCAATCAGATCTTGCGTCTTCTTGGCTGGAGGTTCGACGGCCAGTCATTCGTACGGCCTTATGTCTGGCGCTATCGACGCGTGCCAACAACCAGCCAAAGAAGCAAGCCAATTACTTTCAGCTCTCATTCTATCGTTCTGATTGGCTACTTAAATGGTGTGACACATTTGAGACTGCTATACTCTCTTTGTTCGCGCCGATTATATTTTTGTATTTTCGTCGCTTTGTTTAGTGCTATTTTCATTGTATTTAACTTTTCTTCTTTTCATTTGGTTTACTCGAGGGTTTTCCCCCGGTTTTGTCATGTGATTTGGTCGGGCCAATCACGTTCGTTTTCTGTTTATAAACAAAAAAACGGAAGATAAATTTTCCCGTTTTGTATTCGCATATCATTCTTGTAGTTCAGTACACGACAAGCTGTCGTCTCTGAAGGTCGCTCTCTGTTATCTCTCTCGCCCATATTTGGGCAAATCCAGTTTTCTTACGTTTTCCCGTACTCTGCACTGTGTTTGCAGTGACTTCGCCTGTGTTGGACATTATCAAACGCTACGGTTTGCTATTTCTTTATTTCTCTCTTCTTTATTCTTCAACTGGCCAGCTCTATTAAAAACCTTTCCTATCCCCTCGACGTCTGACACACTGACGTCGCGACGCACGCGACGCAAGAAAGTTCGCCACCATCCGAACCTCACGACGTCGGGGGCGACCGAGCCCATGCAGGAAGTATTCTGCACAATCATATGTAAGTTCTCTTCTGCATTTTATTTCCTGTGTTCTTCCTTGCTCTCTTATCTCTATTAAAAACTAATTACAGTCCACTTAAAATCTCGGTTAGGCATCTCGGCCTAAACACTCTTTATACATTGGTAAGTAGTGGAATTGACAAATTAAGGTAGACTGGAATAAATCTTTAGATACATGTTTGTGAAAGTTTATAAATACACATTTTTATGAATTGCATATGAGCATAATATGAAGTTGGGATTAAAATAAAAATACATTTTGATCTAAGATCTAAGTTAAAATTAAATAAATGTTGAAAGACAGTAGAACCATCTGCCAGCCTCCACTGACATTTAACACATGGAGCAGCTGATCTCAGAATAACCCAAGATGCGATTAAATTGATGAAAATATAATTATTACGTACATGTGTTCAACCTTTCAAGGGTCATTTGTTTAATTCGTGGAAAAGTATCAATGGAAACCTGATATATATATATATATATATATATATATATATATATATACTTCAATTTCATTCGTATGTCGTAAATTAAAATAAATATGTACTTTTATTCAGTTCCATCACTAATAAGTACATATTATTATAATTTTAGTATGTCAATGAGCATTCCCTATTTATTTGAAAGAAAAAAAAGAGAATCAAATTATAAAATTGAAGAAGAAGAGAAAGAAGAAGAAGAAGAAGAAGAAGAAGAAGAAGAAGAAAAGAAGAAGAAGAAGAAGAAGAAGAAGAAGAAGAAGAAGAAGAAAAAGAAGAAGAAAAAGAAGAAGAAGAAGAAGAAGAAGAAGAAGAAGAAGAAGAAGAAGAAAAAAGAAGAAAAAGGGAAGAAAGAAAAAGAAGAAGAAGCAATAGTCCAGATCATGTATCAATTTTATTTTGTCTTGGGATATTTCATGTAGGTTTGGAGAATTGCGAAAGATACGAATGTTTAATTGATATCCCCTTTACGAATATAGAGTGAAATGTTTACAAAATAGTTCTCTTTGCACGGCTACAGGTTAAGCCCATTTTGCATTCCTTTTGACTATGGCCATTTACTAATAGCTACAATCCTTTACAAAGGAAAAGAAGAAGATACAAAAGGGGGCCATGCATTTATTTTTGAGCAACTGGAATTTTGCTGCTAGTTTGTTTTGTCGACGATTTTATTACTTCAGATTAATGCCATTAAAATTATTGTTTCAGGTCCTTCATGCAGACGGGAAGATACCTATTGACGAAGTGATGATTCAGGAACCGGGGTTTAGGGTACAGATACCCTGTCAGAAAGAAGCTTTACCGCCCCATAGAATTGGTTGGAAAGGGGTTTTTGGGTAGCCTGCTAGCGCTGGCAGCTGCTCTGTGCACGTACTTGTTCATCTAACTTCTGCCCATAACTGCAAACTGTTTGCGTGTGTATTCTATTTACGAGATAATGATCTATGCAATGATCGTAATTTGAACCATCTTCATATATTAGAACATTATTGTTATTCTTCTCAGATTATAGACTACCATTCGAAATTTGAAAATGAATTAAAAATGAAAATTTGATCAATTATTTGCAAATAAGTTATTTTTTAGAAAATTAAAACGGAGAAAAATTGTGCAAGTGTAATAAGAGAATTTTCCTTTAGTGCGAAAATCGATAATTTTCAGCTCTATTACGTCAATTTTCATAATTCTTACACCAATCTGTTTAATCTTGACATTGACCAATTTTGGACTGGCCTAGGTCAGAGTTATTTTAAACAACGTTCATGTGTAAGAGCAGGCCTTAATCCGCCATCAATAAAGCCCGACAATCAAATCAAATCAAATCTCTCGACAAACATTAATTTGTATGTAAGAATTTAATATATTATACTGTTACTAGTAATATGCATATCAACTATTTAGAATTTAATATATTAATGTAAATATCATTTAATACGGGGTTTAAATTTTAAAATTTCCTTAAATTTGTATGAAAAAGATGCATAACTAAAATAAGACAATGCATTGTAAAAGAAAAATTTACGCCATATTATCAAACCCATGCATATAAGTTATGTGTTAAGAGAAATACAAAAAAAATACAAATATTGTCTAAGAAAAAATATTTTTGCACCCGTTTTCCATCCTTTCTATTGTACTAGGAAAACGGCAAGTCGTTAAAAGAGAAAAGATTATGCGATATGGTAGAAAACAAATAAAATAATCATACATCAGACAAGAAACAGGACCTTGAATGAAGTAATGTTTATAGATGCTTTTATTGGTTTACGAAAAGAGGAAGGAATCTTAATATCATTTTATACTTGCTCCAACAAAAGAATGCAGATGCTTGGTAGTGGTGGGGGTAGAATGAATGCGTGGTAAATGGAATCCCCCCAAAATACAAAAAATTTGTAAAAAAAAAAAAAAAAAAAAAAAAAAAAAAAGGCAGCATGGCTCTCCTTCCAAAGTCTTCGGCTGTGAATGCTGTGAGATATAGAAGTGGAGCCAAGCATTTCATTCTTTCTCCCTAGTTTCGCATTGAAAAAAATAAGATCATTTCGCCTTTGACGAGCAGCCCAAGCCAACTATTTTCTTGGTAAAAAAAGTAAAAATTTTAAACTCAAAATCATTAAAAAAAAATACTGGCCATTGACTTTTTTAGAGTCCTCGTACCAAAATCAATAGCCAAGTAATTTTTTTATGATTTTTAGTTTAAATTTTACATTTTTTACCACGAAAATAGTTGGCTTGGCGCTCGTCAAAAGGCAAAAATGATCTTACTTCTTTTCAATGCGAAACTAGGGAGGGAAAAAAAGAAATGCTTGGCTCAATTCTATATCTCACATCATTCACAGCCGAAGACTTTGGAAGGAGAGCTTGGCTGCCGTTTTTTACAAATTATTGTATTTTGGGGGGATATCACATCTTTTTGTTGTTTGTTTCATATAAAGGCGTGAAATACGTGAAATACGTGTAAAGATGAAAACAGTGCCTTTTAAAACAGATTGTGTAGAAACAAAAGCTACTATCTTTGGTTTTGTTTACAATCTGTAGTTGACAATATGCAATGTTTTTATTTAATTTCCTATGGTTAATGTCGTCTAGGGTGTTTGGTGAATGATTTGTTTTACCGGAATTTAACACATTGGGCGCATAATTTTTATCAGCAATTAAAATATTAAAATTGTATTAAATAGGACCTAAAGTTTTTCCCAAAGTTATGGGTGGTAGGGAACAGTGGGGGGGAAATATCGCTGCCTCTTTTGGGGGATTATTATGTTTCATATTATAATGTACCATCGTGCCAAATTTCATGCTGATAACTCATTCGGTGCCTTTATGGTGTATGCTGGAAATCAAGGTAAAAAATAACATTAACTGTTAGGGATGGTTTGAAAAAAGTTGTTTAGGAAATGAGAAAGGCCGATTGAGTTAAAACACATTAAACATAATTTACTAATTTGAATAAAAATTCAATTTTGGGTCTGAGCTATGAATTATTCCAATTTTAGGGGGGTTGGGGGTGGAATATCGCTTGCCTCTCGGCGAATTATTTTTCATATCAGTTTGTAACATCATGCCAAATTTAATGCCGATAATCAAATTTGGTGCCTTCATGGTGAATGCTGGAAATCAAGGTAAAATAGTATAAACTATTAGGGATGGGGGTGAAAAAATTTTGGGAAAGGAAATGAGGATAGGCCGATTGGGTTTTAAAAAACATTAAAAAATAACTTACTAATTTAAATAAAAAATTTAATTTTGGGTTAGAGCTATGAATTATTCCAATTTTAGGGGGTGATTTAGGGGGTTTGGGGTGGAATATCGCATGCCTCTTGGTGAATTATTTGTCATAGTAGTATGTACCGTCATGCCAAATTTCATCCTGACAACTCATTAGGTGCCTTCATGGTGAATGATGGAAATCAAGGTAAAAATAATATAAACTACAAGGGATGGGGGTTGAAAAATGTGGTTAAGGAAATACGAACAGGCCGATTGGGTTTAAAAGCATTATAACATAATTTTAATAACTAATTTGAATAAAACATCAATTTTAGATTAGAATTATGAATTATTCCCCAAATTTTTGGGGGTGTTTGGGGGTGGAATGTCGCTTGCCTCTCGGCGGATTATTTTTCAAATTATTATGTACCATCAAGTTAAATTTCATGATGATAACTCATTAGGTGCTTTCGTGGTGAATGCTGAAAATCAAGGTAAAAATAATATAAACTATTTGGGATGGGGGTTGACAAAATGTGGTTTATATAATGAGAATAGGCCGATTGGGTTAGTACACATTAGAACATAATTTTAATAACTAATTTGATCAAAAATTCAATTTTGGGTTAGAGCTATGAATTATTTTAATTTTAGGGGATGATTTAGGGGGTGTTGGGGGTGGGATATTGCTTGCCTCTCGGCGGAAGTATGTTAGTCTGAGGTACATCTAAGTGTGGTCCAAGTTTCATAGTTCTAAGATGCACCGTTTTCTCTGTAGGCTCTTATCCCTCTCTGTCAGAATCCCACCCCCAACCAACCAACCAACTAACCAGCCACACATAAAGGGTTATGGGATCAGGCTTATTTTTTTGGTATGTCATGGATCACATAACAGGTTATATACCGTGTTTCAAGATTGTAAATCTTCCGGGACGGCGTGTGCAGATAGCTGAAAACCCCCCAACTCGGGTAGGAGTAAACAGGGTCGAGTTAGTCATCGCCTTCTAGAAGTCGCGTGCGCTTGGCTGCGGGCGAACGACCGTCGCCCTAGATGTCGCCTTTGTGTATGAAAGAGAAATATATTTTACCAACGAAACCAAAAATTATCTGTGCTAGATCCCAGAGTTCCTCCGTGTGCAAGATCCACGCTGAGCTAGCGTGAAAAGAGTTGACAAAGTTGTTATGTTGGGAAACAATTTCGAGCCATCTGCATTCTTTCGTTGAGACCACTATACACTACGCAAAATGCCCTAAGTGTGACAAAGAGTGGAAAACAGTGGATTCTTCTTCTCATGCTGCTGCTGCAGTGAAGAATCGATAACTGTTGCCTTTAGGAACATCTGTGAATAACGAAATAAGTTAAAACATTGTGTTGTTCTGTTATACAAACAAAACCCCAGTGCTTGCCAGTAAATTTGTATAACC
This sequence comes from Sweltsa coloradensis, assembly GCA_024449915.1. Lineage (NCBI taxonomy): Eukaryota > Metazoa > Arthropoda > Insecta > Plecoptera > Chloroperlidae > Sweltsa > Sweltsa coloradensis. The sequence continues at coordinate 8,146 of JAMZAV010003912.1, read as the reverse complement.
TTGGTCACATCCTGGTTCATATACAAAAGTGTTTATTTCTTTATCAATAATATGACATTATGTTCACAATTTTACGCCAAGCTAGCGGAACCGTATTCGGTCAAATGAATGCAAATAGTTTATCATAATCTTATATTTCATGTTTAGACGAGGGAGCGGAGCAACTGAGGATATAATTCAACTCAAACGGCGCTAATTCTGTGATTCTGTGTGTGTCAGTGTGTTCGTCGAAAATCAGACAAATCTCTGAGCATATAGCGCTGAAATTTTAAACAGTCATCTAGTACGAGTTAACTGAGAGAACTGCTGACAAAATCAATTAGATCCATTGCGATTTAAACCTATAAGAAATAATAAATTGAAGAATAGCCCGCAAATGTGAAGGAATTATTTTAACGAAAATGGTTTTGTTTTTGAAAAATATTTTTCGTTTGTTATTTGTCAAGCTGTAAAATTTCCATGCAGTGACCATCAAGGTGTATTAATCTAGGCTAGAGTGGCGCATTATGGCCTTACAGTTGACGCGCTCTTATACATACTAAAACTTAAAAATCCTATTATTTGATGTAGTAGGGGGGCAACAGGTATCCCGTGCATCTTTCGTGGAAGAGTTTTGCGGTAAGTTGTATTCTATTAGGTAGTAGGATACAAGTTTTTTGCACTTTCCTTGCAGGCCATGCTATGCTGCAGAGGGCGGGGGGCGTCGCGACGCCTTACACGTTTTTTAAGAGGGATGATTTTTATCTCGTGTGCCTTTCGTGATAGAGTGTGTAGTAAACTATATTTTGTTAAGTAAGAGCAAACAAATTTTTTGCATCTATTTTGCAGGTCCTGGTATGCTTGAAAGGGCGTCGGGAGCGTCGCGACGCCCTATAACGTTTTTTAAGAGGAATTATTTTTTATCTTATGTGCCTTTCGTGATAGAGTATTGCGGTAAACTGTATTCTATTAAGTAATGACATACAAGGTTTTTTCACCAACCTTGCAGGTCCTGGCACGCTTCAGAGGGCGTCGGGGGCGTCGCGACGCCCTAAAACGGTTTTTTGAAAAGAGGAATGAATTTTTATCTCGTGTACCTTTCGTGCTAGAGTGTTGCGGTGAATTGTATTCTATTAAGAAATAGCATACAAGTTTTTAGCACCTACCTTGCAGGTCTTGGCACGCTTCAGAGGGCGTCGGGGGCGTCACGACGCCCTATAACGCTTTTTAAAGAGGGATTATTTTTTATCGCATGTGCCTTTTGTGATACAGTATTGCGGTGAATTGTATTCTATTAAGTAATAGTTTAAGTGTTTTTATCAACTTCCTTGCAGGTCCTGGTAGGCTTCAGAGGGCGTCGGGGGCGTCGCGACGCCCTTTAACGTTGATAAAGATGCTTGATTTTTTACACGTGTGCCTTTCGTGATAGAGTATTGCGGTCAACTGTATTCATTTGAAGTAATATCATTCAAGTCTTTTGAACCTACCTTGCAGGTCCTGGTACGATTCAGAGGGCGTCGGGGGCGTCGCGACGCCCTATCACGTTTTTTAGAGTGATGTTTTTTATCACGTGTACCTTTCGTGATAGAGTATTGCGGTAAACTGTATTCAATTAAGTAATATCATTCAAGTTTTTGCATCTACCTTGCAGGTCCTGGTACGCTTCAGAGGGCGTCGGGGGCGTCGCGTCGCCCTATAACGTTTTTAAGAGTGATTTTTAAGAGTCCTTGCAGCAAACTAAGACCAGCAAGGAAGTTGATAAAAACACTTAAACTATTACTTAATAGAATACAGATTGCCGCAATACTCTATCACGAAAGGTACACGAGATAAAAAATCAAGCATCTTTATCAACGTGTAAGGGCGTCGCGACGCCCCCGACGCCCTCTGCAGCATAGCATGGCTGCAAGGAAAGTGCAAAAAAACTTGTATCCTACTACCTAATAGAATACAACTTACCGCAAAACTCTTCCACGAAAGATGCACGGGAAATAAAATCATACCTCTTGCTCCTCTACTAATGAGCGTAGCGAGCGAAACAAAGATTCCATTTCACTAAACTGGAGAAAAAATCCGGAATGTTTTTTCTTTTTTTTCTTTTTGTGTGTTTGTTAACACGATTATGGCTAAACCGATACTCCAATTGCGATGAAATTTTCTGGAGGCCTTCGAAATCTCTGAACTTGGAACTGCCACGTTTTTGAACGCAATTGAAAAATTATTTCTCATAAAAATCGCAATTTTACGTTTTTTTTCGATTTTAAAAAAATCTTCGACTTATAACACCTACAATGCTTTATTCGATTGTAATGATTTGTTTCACAGGACCTTTATTTTTGGATGAGCGTAGCGAGCGAAGCGAAGATTCCATTTCACTACACTGGAGAAAAAATTCCGGAATGTTTTTTTTCTTTTTTTCTTTTTTTTCCTGTATTTCTGTGTGTCTGTTAAACACGATTCGGCTAAACCAATACTCCAATTGCCAATGAAATTTTATGGAGGCCTTCGAAATCTCTGAACGAAGAACTGCCACGGTTTTGAGCGCAATCGAAAAATTATATTTCTCATGAAAATCGCAATTTTACGATTTTCTTCGATTTTTAAAAAATTTCTTCAGCTTATAACACTACATGCTTTATCCGATTTAAATGATTTTTTCACAGAACCTTAATTTTTTTAATTAAGTTTTCGTGTGAAATTTGAGCGCAATCAAAAAACTATTTTGCATGAAAAATCGAAATTTTACTTTTTTTTTCTTTTTAATTCTATTCTTTGACTTATAACACCTACATGCTTTATCCTATTGTAATGATTTTTTCACAGAACCTTAATTTTATAAATTTATATATTCGTGTAAAATTTGTGCGCAATCGATTAATTAAAAAATTAATTTAATTATTATTTAATTTAATTAATTGTTTTTTAAATCTTCAACTTCGTAATGATTTTTTCACAGAACAGAAAATCCGCATAACACATGGCAGCTCAATGCACCAATTACGCTCATCCAACAACGCGGCGGGACTTAAGCGTTTTCCTAGTTTTAATTAATATATTCGTGTAAAATTTGAGCGTAATCGAAAAATTATTTCTCGTGAAAATCACAGTTTTACGATATTTTTCTATTTTTAAAATTTCTTCTACATATAACACCTACATGCTATATCCGATTGTAATGATTTTTTTACAGAACCATAATTTTATAAATTGTTATATTCGTTTGGTATTTGAGCAGAATCGAAAATATATTTCTCAAGATACTCACAACTTTTCAATTTTTTTTCGATTTTTTTAAATTTCTTCGATTTGTAACACCTACATGCTTTATCCGTTTGTATTGATTTTTTCACAGAACCTTAATTTTATGAATTTATATATTCCTGTGAAATTTGAGCGTAATCGAAAAATTATTTCTCATGAAAATCGCAATTTTACGCTATTTTTCGTTTTTAAAAAATTACGCTCTTCCAACAATGCGTCTGAAAAAGCGTTTGCGAAGCTTCCTAGTTTATACCAATATAATTATCAAACTTAAATGCAAATGTTCCCGAGTACTCAACACATGACTCGCTCACTCATCTGACAATGACTTTGGTGTTTCCCTAGTTACAGTAATCGAAGTTGTATTGGCCGATAATAAAACCTTGTGCAACAATATAATAATCAGTTTCCTATGGTCACTTGTTTCAACATTTTTTTTTGTAATATTACAGGAAGCCGCAATTATTCCAGTATAGATAAAATACAAAATAATGTAGAGTATTATAGTTTTATTTGTGCAAAACGAGTTTACATTTCACAATTATGATTAATAATTTGCGATTAAGGAGGTGGTAATAACTGTTTACAACAATATGCAACAGGAAATGTGCAATTGTGTGAATAGAGTGAAATAAATCTCAATACAAGCTGCATAAACTTCTTTTCACGTCTGAGATTTTGTTAAGTTAAATTTAAAAAATATAGGTGTTGGCATGCATGGTCTCGCCTGACCTTGACTAGTTGTTTTGCGGTCGGATGCATTGAGCTAATCGTTAGTTCACTCTCTTTCATAGCAGCGAGGGGCAAACTACTATGGTCGGTACTAAAGTCATAGTCGTCGGCGCAGGAGTAAGTGGTAAGTATTATATCTTGATACACGTGAAAATAGCATTTTGGTTATTAAATTAAACGAATCATTTTGTAAGGTCTGTTACCTTAGACAACTTCAAAAACTTGTGCATGGGGTTACCTACAACGTTTATTTTCAAATCATATCTTATAAAGTTACTGTTAATTAAAACCCAATTTATTGGAATTTTGGTTTAAAAAACTTTGAAACCATGTTTAACTAATAAAGATAGGTAGACATAAAATAAAAAAAACAAAACCAAAAAATGAAAATCCAAAATATGCATATAACAATAGTTATAGAGTAAGACCATTAATTTTTATTGTAGCTTACACCTAAATCTTTGACTATTGAATGAGGTATTTTGAAATGTGTATCTTCACACACCATGTACTGTACACTGTACAGTGTTTTTCATTTTCCGGTACTTTTATGGTATTTGTGCTGTCAAAAGAAAAAAATCGTAGATCTTAAGATACTAAAGCTATACATTTCAAAATACAAATCATTCTACAGTCAAAGATTAGTGTAAGCTAAAATTGCACCATATTCCATAACCCATATATCCTACATAAGTCTATGAAAATACCACTATAATTAGTAACATTTTACGGTTTTATTTTTTCAATTTGCAAATGATTTAGTAAATTCATGTTCTTAGGTTATTTGAAACTGTAATTTTTTCAAATAATTTATATATTTTTTCCGGACAATTTTTTTTAATGGGAAATTTTGGATTTGACGTAGCCCATAGTTTTCAATATAACAGTTATTTTTTATGCTTGGCTGAAGAGGTGGTTTAAAAATTGAGCATGTTAACCTTTGCTGAGATTTTAAAATAATTTATCTCTGTTTTGTTCCTTTCCACCCTTTTGGATTCATACTGCCAGTGCCATGAGATTCACATTTAAAATGCAAATTTTGAACGACAATTCTTTTTAAATTGCATTTTTGTATTTTTTGCACCCATCTTAAATTTCTCTCGAAAACTGGACCCTATGTACATCACATTCTTACTTGATTTTGGGCACCTGCTGTTGTAAATCACAACCTCATTGAACAATCGATAGAGTTTGAAAGTGATCAACTCCACATTAAAAAAAAAAAAAATTAATAATTATGCATTTGCATCACCTGTAAAGTGTATAATTACAGACTAAAAAACAACAACATAACTGCATGACAAGAAAGCAAGTCTACCAACTGAGATTTAAAACAGTATGTATCATGAAACGATTCCCGCTTTAGGTAGAAGTTTTTCACTTCTTGTGAGGACTTATAGTGTGTACATCAGTTCTTGGCTTAGAAATGTGTCAACGGTGACTTTGGATATATATTATATATATATAATATATATATATATATATATATATATATTATATATATATATATATATAAGTTTTTAGACTTTCGTGGTTGGGATATGATGTCATTTTTTAAAAAGTTTTACGGTAAAACCACGTACCTTGTTAAAATTGCAGTCCTGGTTGGACGTTGTCGAGTGGGTGCAACGTTTCGCCAATGTTACAATTGGCCTCTTCAGGCGAGCGTCGAGCTGTTACCAGGCCGAGCACTGTCACTGCACTGACTTGTAGATGTCTTGGTGCCTCGTTGCGTCCGCGCAGGCTCTGACGTGTCAATCAACCAGGCGGTCTCGTATCAGAAGGTGCGGGGCGGCGAGGTTCTTGGCGTTGGTCATCTTTTCCCTGGTTCGGCTTCTAGTGGTAGGCCCGTTTTGTAGTCTGTCTTGAGTAGGAGCATCATTAACAGCTATTGTAGTTTGGTCACAAGTGGGAGGGGTGTGAGTGACCCCTGCTGACCTGAGTTGTCTGGTACTCGCAGGCACAATAGCTGCATTCCTTCTTTGCCTCGTGTTGGTCAGTGGCGCTATTGTCTGTAACACCATTGGAGATCGACTGAAGATTCACTTGGTTTAATAAGAATGCTCTTCATGATTGGTCCCCATGCCGTGGCAAGGCGTTGGCTGTCATCACGCTTATTCAGGTTGTAGGGTCTCTTCTCTATTTCAATTGCCTCACGTATAATCCGGGGGTATACTCGATCCACACGGGCTATTGATTTCATGCCCGAGAAATTAATAGAGTGAGCTTTCTCACGTACATGCGTTGCCAAAGCCGAGGTTTTCTCTTTGTGTTCTACTGCGAGTCTGTGTTCCTGGAGCCTCTGGGACATTTTTCTACCGGTTTGCCCCACATATGTTAGATGGCAGTCCCCACAAGGAATCTCGTAGACGCCCACTCCCTCCAATGGTATGGTGGTCTTTGCTACTTCTGAGCATCTCTCCTATTTTTTCGGTCTGTAAGATAAACAGTTTTGATGTTCTCTTTTGCTAAATTTGTTTACCAATGCGGTCTGTAACCCCCTTTACATAAGGCAAAAATGCTAAGGTGCTGCTCTGCTCTTCTTCCACTAACGCTTTTTGGCGTGTTTTGGCGATTCCAGGCTTTGTGAACCATACTGTTGGAGAAACTCATTTTGAAGAAGAGCTGTTTTAAGCATGGCAAACTCTGTGTTGATGTTGTTTGAGTCTGCGATCCTCTTCGAACGAGTCGCCAGAGTGCTGGCTACTGATCTATCTGGGCTGGATGGTGATGTGATGCAGCATTAAGATACCTGTTAGTATGAGTAGCTTTACGGTAAACAGTGTGGCCCAGGCTTCCATCCTCTAAGAAAGCGAGTTGTGAATTTTTCTCTACTTCCATTGTGAATTGTATGCTTTTGTGTTGGTTGTTCAGGAATATCAGAAAGTTAGCAAGTTCAACGGCGCCATGTTCCCAGATAGCAAAATGTCGTCCACATAACGAAGCCACAAGCGAGGTGATAAAGGTGCTGACTCGAGAGCTTTGACCTCGAATGTTTCCATATAGAGGTTGGCTACCACTGGTGATAAGGGAGACCCCATTGGTGCTCCTTCAACCTGTTTATAAAACTGTTGTTCGTAAATAAAATAAGTAGATGCCATGCAGTGGCGAATCAAGCTGATGACATTCCCAAGTAATTTATCTTATTCTTCAATGATGTTGAGAGCATCCCTCCACTGGGACTCTGGTAAAGAGTGACACCACATCAAAACTTACAAGCAGATCATCTGGGCCAAGTTTAATATTATGTATTTTCTCTAAAAAATGGCTGGAATTTTTAACATATGATTTGGCCTCCTCTGATAGCGGCTGTAAAACCTTAGCGAGATGCTTGGACAAAGCCTGAGTTGGGGAGTTGATGGCACTCACTATAGGCCTGAGGGGTACATCAGGTTTGTGTATTTTGGGCAGTCCGTAGAGTTTAGGTATACGAGAAGACTTCTTATATATATATATATATATATATATATATTGTAACGGTCCTGACCAGGGGCGACACGGTAGTGTCTTCCCAAGTCATTAGCCGGTTACGTACGCCTCCACCAAGATTGAGTTTGGATAGGGTTCAATCTAGGCCCTTTGGTAAAAACACTTGATTGACATTTGAAAGGTATCGTTATCTTTTTAATTAGAGGTATGAAACCTCCGGTGGATCAGTGGGGATGTGATTGAGGAAGAGGACAATAACACTGAAGTTAATTACATTTGTAATATTTAATTAATAAGATATTCATGATTATACACGTTTTAGAGCCTGGTTTGGTATTTAGGTAAGAGTCTAACAATTTAGCTTGTGCTAATTTACTATAATCGCATCCCCTACATTCTGGGAATATTCCCGGCTAATAAGTCTAGGCATGGTTATACACAGTATACAATTATTCCCTAGCTCAAGATTACACAGATACAGTACAATACATAATAAGGTTTGAGTTCCACTCACCAGAGTTCCCAGCGTCTTATTAAACACAATTAATGCTCAAAGGCAATGTAGAAAGTGAGTGAAGCTCCAAGTAAAACTGTAAGTGACATGTTGCTTGAAGAGCCTCAGTAGACTGTCAAGCCTGTGCCCATGGTGAGCCAAGAAGCTGAACCAGAGAACCCAGTTGAGAGCGCTGCGTCCGAGAAGAGCATCGTCCTTTGCTAGCAGGCCCGCTCCTTATATACCCAAACC
>JAMZAV010003911.1:0-40035 GCA_024449915.1 Sweltsa coloradensis | reverse complement strand
CTGTGAGGGACCTGGTGCAGTGAGAGCAGCGACACTTACCACTGATACAACGAGCCTCACACTGTGATAAGACAAGACCTGTGAGGGACCTGGTGCATTGGAAGCAGAGACAAGGGTGGTAAGGGTCTTACACTGGACCTGTGGATCGCGACCGACGGTTGTTTAGCTCCGTAGTTCGATGAATATTCCGGACGGACCCTGACCTTTCTTACGCTGGTGTCAGACCTGCCCGGGCATCATTTATCACACAGCTTCTTGGCTGGGCAGCCACAGACCGAGCAAAAAACATGTGCCCAGCCCGTGAGAAAATACCTGGTGAGCCCGAACCAGTTGCTCACTCGTTCATTATTATAGGGCTACTTGTTTTTCAGTAGATATAAACATTATTTTGAAATCGGTGTCCAATGTAGTAATCAAGCTTGCAGCTTAAACTGTAATTCTATCGAATTCACAGACCCGTGCAGGACAAATACAGGCAAGGTTTTGGGGATTTCAAACACACATCTATTTTTCAAGGAATGTTTTTTACCGAAACATAGAACTTAATCAAAATACGAGCTTTATTGTGATTATATTGACGCCCAAATTAAAAATATGTTGTTAAACTTTCTTCTGGTACCGGTACACACACTGTGAATTACTTCTTCCATTTCGACACAGGAAGAAAATGATAGTTATTTTTATTTGATTTTTATTATTATTATTTTATTTTAAAAAATGCCAAATACAGACAAAGGGAAAATTGATGATGTAAGTGAAAGGGCAGCCCCATGACACAATGTGCCCTTCCACCATTACGTAACTAGGAGTACAAATAATTTTTTATGCTACTATTTATTGGATGAGCAAAGCGAAGACTTCAATTTCACTGACTCCCAAAAAATTTGCTCGGGTGTTTTTTTTTGTTTTGTTTGTTTTTGTTTTTATTGTCTGTTTGTTCGCTCTCTACCGGGCAAACGGCATGCGATCTTGATGAAAATTGGAGGGGACCTTCGAAATCTTCGGAATTTTGCCATGTTTTTGGGTACAAACGAAGAAATATTTCTCATGAATATCGTACTTTTACGATTTTTTCCCGATTTTTAGTGCGATATTTTCGTGACATTTGGGTCAATTTTGACCAAACGGGTGGGGCTACCACGTTCATATTTTTCATGGACATTAAGGTTATGGTGATGTAGTACTTTTTGAAAGAAAATGTTGGAAAAGTTAGCCAGATTCCATAGAAATAAAGGTTTTAATATAAGTTTTTTGAGGTATATATTATATGCTAGTACTTTAGACAGAAATTAAAAAAAGTGACTACACCGGGGATCGAACCCAGGACCTTGGCTTTCCGGGCCATGCTCTTACCAACTGAGCTATGCAGCCACCGACTTAATTCTGTCTAATTCTTGGTCTGTTTATACATTGTTATTTACGTGTGTAGAGCAGATTGCACTGCCTATTAGACTACATACGAACTTAACTGGAGAAATACAAACCATCTCTGTAACCCTAGAGTTGGGATATTTGATGTTTAACCTTGGTTTTATAGTAGGCGACTAGGCGACTTTGACGCTGTTATATGCTAGTACTTAACTTATATAGTAGTAGTAGTAGTATTTATATAAATATTGAAAGAATCCATAGAAATAAAGGTTTTAATATGAGTTTTTTGAGGTGTATAATAACAATTAACAAATAACAATAGAAACTTGACAACAATCACCTACAATCCGTTAAAAAAGCACTTGCAAAAGTAAAGAGATCTCACGCAAACTAAAAACTTACAAAAAAGCTCATCCATCAACGTGACTAAAAAAAAGCGTTCGCGAAGCGGCCTAGTTATTTACATACACACTTATATTATTAACTTAACACCTATCGCACATCTTTAATTATGATATTACTGGGCCTCTTCGCGAACCCTTTTTTTTACTCGCGTTAATGGATGAGCTATTTTGTAAGTTTGCGTGAAATATCTTTACTTTTGCAAGTGCTTTTTGAACGCATTTTTGGTAATTGTTGTCAAGCCTCCATTGTTACTAGTTAATTGTTATTATATACCTCAAAACAGTTATTTAAAAACCTTTATTTCTATGGATTCTGGCTAACTTTTCCAACTTTTTCTTTCAAGAGGTACTACATCACCATAACCTTAATGTCCATGTAAAGTATGAACGTGGTAGCCCCACCCGTTTGGTCAGAATCGGCCCAAATGTCACGAAAATATCGCACTAAAAATCGAATACAGTGCACTATAAGTCGCTGAACCATATTATACGCTGTTTCGTTAGTTGTAACACTATAAGAACTCTATTTTACGCTGTACCGTTAGATGTAACACTACAGTAACTCTACTATACGCTGCGACGTTAGATGTAACACTGCTAGGAAAACGCTTAAGTCCCGCCGCGTTGTTGGGTGAACGTAATTGGTGCATTGAGCTGCCATGTGTTAAATGGATTTTCTGTTGTTCTGTGAAAAAATCATTACTAACTTGAAGATTTTTTTTAAATTAAATTAAATTAAATAAAAAATTAACTTAAATTTTTTAATATTTTAATTAATCGTAATTTTAAAAAAAGAAAACAATCGTAATATTGAAATTATTTCATAAGAAATAATTATTCGATTGCGCACAAATTTTACACGAATATATTAATTCATAAAATTAAGGTTCTGTGAAAAAATCATTACAATAGGAAAAGCGTGAAGGTGTTATAAGTCAAAGGATTGTTTTAAAAAAGAAAGAAAAAACGTAAAAATTCGATTTTCATGAGAAATAGTTTTTCGATTGCGCTCAAATTTCACACGAACACCTAAATTCATAACATTAAGATTCTGTGAAAAAATAATTAAAATCGGATAAAGCATGTAGGCGTTATAAGCTGAAGAAATTTTTTTAAATCGAAAAAAATTGTAAAATTGCAATTTTAATGAGAAATAATTTTCCGCTTGTGCTAAAAAACGTGGCAGTTCCAAGTTGAGAGATTTCGAAGGCCTCCATAAAATTTCATCTTTATTGGAGTATCGGTTTAGCCGGAATCGTGTTAACAAACACACAATAATGCAAACAGGAAAAAAAAAGAAAAACATGTCGGATTTTTTTCTCCATAGTGAAATGGAATCTTCGCTTCGCTCGCTACGTTCATCCAATAAGAACTCTATTTTACGCTGCACCGTTAGATGTAAAACTATAAGAACTCTAGTATACGCTGGACCGTTAGATGTAACACTATAGGAACTCTATTATACGCTGTACTGTCAGATGTAACACTATAGGAACTCTATTATACGCTGTACTGTCAGATGTAACACTATAGGAACTCTATTATACGCTGTACTGTCAGATGTAACACTATAGAAACTCTTTTATACGCTGTTCTGTCAGATGTAACCCTATAGGAACTCTATTATACGCTTTACCGTTAGATGTAACACTATAGGAACTCTATTATATGCCGTACCGTCAGATGTAAAATGTACCAACTTAAAGAGTGCAATATATCTAAATCTGAATCAGGATTGGAACATAAAAGGTACTGTGTCCGTATAGGGGATCAACCAAGCTAGTAACTGAGTATTCAAATTTCAAACTGTATTTTCTTTTTTTCGTTCTAATGAATAATACAACCATGATTCTATTCTTAACAGTTTTAATAAGTGTAACCACGTGACTTGAAAGAGCAAAAAGGTTTATGTTTTCTAGTTAAGATAATAGCAAAGTGGCTACAATGACTCGTCGTGAAGTTCCACCAAATTCTTTGACTCGAGGAGGAGAATAAATAAATGAAAACGCGAAAGATGGCCATAAATAACCTCACATCAGACCTCATCGTGAAAAATGAATCTACGGAATTTACAAAGATAGTTTTTTTATTCATCTTGTATAATGTCTGTTGACTATTATAAATATCTACACGAGAGGAATGTGAACAATTCGAAATTAGTTTCTCTTAAACTTTACGATAGATGTTATTTATGAGTCGTGTTTATAAGCTTATTTAGTATTTGATAAACACAGTTGATAGGATTAGATTCAGTGCGTATTGTTAGTAGTTTGATACTTCGTCTATAGCTCTATCTGCGAGGGAATCACTTGGTCATCTGTGGGACAGCGATTGCTCAGCGAAGAGTGGGGTCGTGGAGGAGGGGGTCGGGGGGGGGAGTCTCCAATAATAAATAACATCATGGGGACTGGGGAGGATCTTTATGCCCCGTGACCGCGGAGGATTTTGATCTAAAAAATATTGGCCATTATAGACGTACGCGACAGCCTTTTCTGTAAATCTTACCAAAATACAAAAATTTGTAAAAAAAAAAAACGGCAGCCAAGCTCTCCTTCCAAAGTCTTCGGCTGTGAATGCTGTGAGTTAGAGTTACCAAGCTTTCATTATTTCTCCCTAGTTTCGCATTAAAAAGAAGAAAGATCATTTCGCCTGTTGACGACGCCAAGCCACCATTTTCGGGGTTTAAAAAAGTTAAAATTTTAAAACTCAAAATCATAAAAAAATACTTGCCATTGACTTTTTAGAGTCCTAGTCCAAATCATAGCCCAAGTAATTTTGTATGATTTTGAGTTTAAAATTTTAACTTTTTTTACACGAAAATGGTTGGTTTGGGCGCTCGTCAACAGCGAAATGATCTTACTTCTTTTCATTGCGAAACTAGGGAAAGAAATGAAATGCTTGGCTCAACTTCTATATCTCACAGCATTCACAGCCGAAGACTTTGGAAGGAGAGCTTGGCTGCCGTTTTTTTTTTTACAAATTTTGTATTTTTGGGGGGATATCACATCTTTTGTTGTTTGTTATAGCAAAGCTTGAAATTTTGGAAATACGTGTAAAGGTGGATAAGTGCCTTAAAACAGAATGTTTAGAAACAAAGCTACATCTTTTTTTTTTTTTTCAATTGTAGGCCTAGTTGCATATTCCATTTTTTATTAAATTTTAAAATTTGGTTTAAAGTCCTTTGGGGTTTTTTTTGAATGATTTGTTGACGGTCTATAACACATTGACGCTTAATTTATTCAGCAATTAGAATTTAAATTTTAATAAAACAACATTTAAAGTTTTTCCCAAGTAAAAGAGTGGTAGGAAACAGTGGGGGTGAAATATCGCTTGTCTCCTGTGGATATTATGTACCACCATGCCAAATTCATGCTGATAACTCATTTTGGTACCATTATGGTGAATCTGGAATCAAGGAAAATAAAATAAAACTATTAGGATGGGGTTGAAAAAGTGTTGTTTAGGAAAAGAGAATATTATTGGGTAAAACCATCAAAACATAATTACTATTTTGAAAAAATACAATTTTTTGGGTTTGAGCTATAAAATTATTCTAATTTTGGGGATATTTGGGGGATTTTTGGGGGGGGAAATATCGCTTGCATCGCGCAAATTTTATTTTTCATTTTGTTGAAAAATCATGCCAAATTCCATGTGATAACCATTGGGTCCCCTTCATGGTAAATGCTGAAAATCAAGGTAAAAAAATATAAACTTAAGGGATGGGGGTTGAAGAATGGGGTTTAGGAAATGAAATGGCCCCGATTGGATTAAAACACTTAAAACAAAATTTTTTAAAAACCACCAATTTGAAAAAAACATCAATTTTAGTTTAAGCTATGATTATTCCAAATTTAAAGGGGGGTGTTGGGGGGTGGAATATCGCTTGCCTCTCGGGGATTATTTTTTCATACTATTATTTCCCATAATACAAATTTCATATTTTAACTCATTAGGTGCCTTCGTGGGAATGCTGGAAAATAAGATAAAAATAATAAAAACTATTGGGATGGGGGTTGACAAAATTGGTTTTATAATGAAAATATGCCGATTGGGATAAAACACTTAAAACTAATTTTAAATCACTAATTTAAATAAAAATTCAATTTTAGGGTTAGACCTATAAATTATTCCAATTTTAGGGGATTTTATGGGGGGTGAAATATCGCTTCCTCTCGGCAATATTTTCTATTATTTGTAAAATCTCCAAATTTCATGTTTTAAAACTCATTAGGTGCCTTCATGGTAAATGCTGGAAACAAGGTTAAAATAATAAAAACTATAAGGGAGGGGGGTTTTAAAAAAATGTGTTTGGGAAAATGAAAATGGGCCGATTGGGTTAAAACACTTAAAACATAATTTTAATAACAAATTTGAATAAAACATAAAATTTTGATTAGAGCTATGAATTATTCTAGTTTTAGGGGGGTTGGGGGTGTTGGGGTGAATATCGTTTTAATTCCCTCTCGGAATTTTTTCATTTATTATGTACCATCATGTCAAATTTCATGATGAAACTCATTAGTCCCTTCGTTTTGAAATGCTAAAAAAAAGGTTAAAATAATATAAACTATTGGGGATGGGGGTTGAAAATTTGGTTTATATAATGAGAATAGCCGATGGGTTAAAACCATAGAACATAATTTTAATAACAATTTGACAAAAAAAATTAAATTTTTTGGGTTTAGAGTTTTAAAAATTTTTTTTAATTTTAGGGGATGATTGGGGGTTTTTGGGGGGGATATTGCTTGTCTCTCGCGGAATTTGTGAGTCTGAGGAAATCTAAGTGGGGTCCAATTTCATAATCTAAGATGTACCGTTTTCTCTGTAAGGCCTTATTCCTCTATGGCAGAATCCACTACCCCCCCCCCCCCCCCCCCACCCCACCAGAACCAACCAGACGGAAGATTATCGTCGATATTTACGCACTTTTTTAACACAGAACGGGTAATCGGATCGGGCTGATTTTTTTTTTGGTATGTCATGGACCACATATCAGGTCATAGACCGAGTTTCAAGATTGTAAATCTTTCGGGACGGCGTGTGCAGATAGCTGAAAACCCCCCAACTCGGGTAGGAGTAAACAGGGTCGAGTTAGTCATCGCCTTCTAGCAGTCGCGTGCGCTTGGCTGCGGGCGAACGACCGTCGCCCTAGATATATTTTGTTTTTTAATTTAGGCAATGTGGTTCGGTTAAAATATGCTGGAATGGGTGTAATTGGAATGCATGTTTTTGCGTGTTTGAGTGTATATTTGTGCACAGATTCAAGACACGATGTTGTAGTTGGTCATTTTAGATTGATGCGATGCTCTAATATATTTGTGTAACAAAAATTATGCAGGTAAAAGCCGATTTAAGAAATTTCCAAAAAACGTAAATATTCGCAAATTTCAGGATTAAAAAACTGAAAATTTCGTATAAAATCACATTCAAAAGATGAAATTTTCTAAACTGTCATTTTAGTGTTGTCTATAGATAAGTATGTATAGCGAAAAAAAATTAGGGGGTACTAGCCTCTTTAAAACGTTAGTTAGAAACTTTTAACCAAAGCCACTACTTACACAAACGAATTCTCGAGATAAAGTTTCTCATACAACGTATTCCACAGGCGGACCCACCGATTCAGGGACCACAAATCTTGGCATGCAGCTCTGTGGAAAAAGCGAACGTCCTGGCAGACTCGCTGGAGGCCGCATTTACCTTGAACCCACCCACAGCCTCTACACCACAAGTGGAGGAGCAAGTACTCCAGTGGTCACAAACTCACCACGTTCCACTCCCTCTACCAGATGGAGCGGGATGCACATTTGAGGAACTGCTCCAGATTGCAAAGGACCTTCCACACAACAAGGCTCCAGGAGATGATGGCATCACGGCACAAGTTGTTCTCCAATTGTCAATGCGAGCAGCAAACACGATACATGCTATTTTCAATGCAGTTCTTAAACTTCAACATTTCCCAAGCTCTTGGAAAAATGCCAAGGTCATTACATTTCTGAAACCGGGAAAGTCTGCTCGGGACCCCACGAGCTATCGCCCTATCAGCCTCCAGTCTGTGTTATCCAAGATGCTGGAGCGTGTCATCCTAGTCCGTCTACAACGTCACATAGACGACTCGAACGTTCTCCCGGACGAACAATTTGGATTTCGAGCAAAGCACTCCACAATACAACAGCTAACGAGGATAACTGATAAGATAACAGATGGTTGGAACAGCGGCTGTGCGTCAGCGGCGGTATTCCTTGACTTCTCCAAGGCATTTGATCGTGTGTGGCATGTTGGACTCATTCACAAACTTGTACACTTTCAGTTCCCTGATTATCTAGTCCTGCTTATTCAATCCTTCCTCACTGAGCGTACTTTCTACGTATCAAAAAATTCTGTCTCCTCCTCACAGCGCCCAATTCTTGCCGGAGTACCTCAGGGTTCGGTGCTGAGCCCTGCTCTTTTAAATGTCTTCACAGCCGACATGCCACCTCCGCCGGAAGGTGTTACCTCGGCAATGTTTGCTGATGACTTCGTGGCTCTGTCAACTAATCGTCGCCCATGGATCGCAGTTCGCGTTGGACAACGTTACCTTGACACTATTTCAGGCTAGTACGCAAATTCACGCATGGCCCTCAATGTGGAGAAGACTTCAAGTACTCTCTTCTCATGGTCTAGAAAACGGCCTCCTCCTCGGTTACGTCTCAATGATGTCGCCATACCATGGGCACCGACCAATAGATGCCTGGGCATAACTTTAGACCGTAAACTTACGTGGGGCCCACATATCCGGTCAGCAACTCAGAAGGCAACCGGTAAACTCGTCTCTCTGTACCCCCTTCTGCGGAATGCACAGCTCTCGGTACACGTCTGTAATCCGTTGAGCGGCGTTATACGCATCTCCTGTCTGGGGAGGATGTGCAGCATCCCACCGCAACCGACTACAAGTGGTGCAAAACAAGATTCTTCGTGTGTCCCTTTCTCTCCCTCGCTGGACACGAATGTCTGAGGTTCACGCTGACCTCGGTCTGCAAACCGTCGACCAATGCATTGCTGCACAAGCTGCCAGATTTTACGCATCTCTAGAAGCGGTACCAAATCCCCAGGTTTCTGCACTTGCCCACATTATTCCGAGAAGAAGCGACGTATTCCCGCGCCCCATTGCAGCTCTTGGACCTCGTTTCTTGCCTCCACGTCGTCAGGCACGGCTTCTGCGGGCTCGTCAACGTCTCATCGCCGGTCGTGGTCGAGTGGGTGTAGTGTACCCACGACTAAGACCTCCGTGTGACGATAAAAATAACTCTCCTTGGATGTCTCTTGTGGGACTTTTCTTCCACGGATGCAAATCCTAGAAGTTTGTTGCCATTTTCAAGTTCCGGCGGTATTTTACCGAAATCAACGGTGCCTGTCACCAATTACCATGCAGCGCAAGGACGCTGTCCATCGCCCAACTCTGGCACACATCAGATTTTTAGTTATAGGTGCTTCGCACCAGGCACTAAAACTACCACGACCATTCCCCAAAACAGAAGAAGATATAGAACAAGTAACTATAGTTATACTTGCCAATGATCGACTTCATTGTTTACAAAAAGCAAGTCTTTGGACCACTAGATATTTTACATCCTATTGTTAATTGGTTGTACTATAGAAATTAAATCAACTTTGATAAAATTATTATATTTTAACAATTAATTTTGCAATGGACCTTGAAAAAGTAATATCACACACATAACAAAAACTTTTAAAAATACAGCCAAACCACCACACTCAAAAGAAATGAGATCTGAAAAAGAGCCAAGCTCATCTACCCTTCCACATTTGCGCATTCTTAATTCATAAACGTACAGTGTCCCGTAACAGCATCCTTGAAAAGCTTGACAAAATAGAATTTGCATAATATTACGTTTAAATTAATTAGAAAAAAAGAAGTTGGATGAACTATTACGTTTAAATTAATAATTGCTAATTCTATTTTGCCAAGCTATTCAAGAATGCTGTCATGGGACACAGTGTACGTTTATGAATTAAGAATGCGCAAATGTGGAAGGGTAGAATGAGCTTGGCCCTTTTCTAGATCTCATTTCTTTTGAGTGTAAATAAATAAATACATTTTATTTAGAGTCTGCCCACTCAGTTATATAACTGATTTTCAGTGGGGGACTTTAAATCAAAGCGACCAAGCCAACCCTGCAGGCCCCGACGCAATCGACGAGTGAGCGATAACCAACCAAAGATCGATATTTTTAATAGGAAGTAAGTAAGGTGTAAGGTTTGGTTGTATTTTCACAAGATTTTGTTATGTGTGTGTATATTTATACACCTGAGGTCCGGTCCGACTTCCATCAGAGATGGACACAGAACATCCGATATTGTCATGTTTAGTAGAAGAAAATAGAAGAACTAATACAATTATTGAGTGACTGGGTCGACTCTAAAAACGAATAAATTTCTTCAGATACCTTACTAACCTAACTTTGAAAGTACAAAAGTAATTATGAAATACCAATAATATATTAGCAAGTTGAATGCCACCAAGGAATCAAACGTATTCTGAGCGACATTATGATGATTGATTCTACTTGTTCCATCTTACGTGAGTAGACTGTGGATGATAAGCCTGTCTGCATGTGATCGTGAGCCTGCAGCTGGCGATCGTGTTTATGCGTTGCCAGAGAGAAATGTGAACAGTTTTGCGTATTTACATAAATTTCAGTACCATTGAATCAAATTAGCATGCAAAGAGCGCCAGCAAGGATCATCTATCACTGAAACGCCAGAGGCCAAGCAAGAGCAGATGAGCATTATAAGACCTACTGACTGATAGGGAAAATATATTTGAAAGATGCACATTGTGGCCTCGATGAGACAATGTATCAATTAAAAATTTACCCAGAGAGAAAACCAATTTACTGGCTGATGACCAACCATTGCATTTCAAAAATACATTTCAAAATTATAAACTGTCTACAAAGTTGTGGTTTTGTATAAAAATGGCAGAAGCCTTCATAATTGATAGAGTAAGGTCATCTATTATCGAAACAGGTATACAAAATCACATAAGAAAGTGCTGGAAGAATGCGGCACTTCTGATTAACCTGGATTAGGCACTTGTTTGCAAGGCCCGGTGTGCATGAAAAATAATAATCTTGATTTAGACTTAGTGACATTAAAATTATTGTGGACTGATATATTAATTAAAACGAAATGCTTTGTCGCAACGCAAGTCACAACAATATGTGATGCGAATAGAAGAACTTTGACGATCTGTTAAAAATATGTAGTTTTGGCATGGATAAGCAATGTATACAAACATTTACGACTGTTTGGAAAATTGAATTTAAAAACAAAATTTATTTTTATTTTGAATGAAACAAGAAAAGTTTTGCAATAATAATAATAATAATAATAATAATAATAATAATAATAATAATAATAATAATAATAATAATAATAATAATAATAATAATAATAATTCAATTTTATTTAAAATATTTTTTCAAAGACAAATACACGATTAAAAACAAAAATAACAAACAAAAACAAAAACAATCATAATTACAATAATCATGATTAGAAGATCAGCTTGAGGTTCTGGACATAGTTAATAATAATAATAATAATAATAATAATAATAATAATAATAATAATAATAATAATAATAATAATAATATAAGTAATAATAATAATAATAAAATAATAATAATAATAATATAAAATTGTTGTTATATTATTATTATTTTTTTTTATTTGTTTATTTTGTTTTATTTTTTTTTTATATATATTAATTTTTTTATTTATGTTTAAATTTTTTATATTATTGTAGATACATTTCTTCTTTCATAACCTTACATATTTCATACATTCAACCTTCCACAAACTACGCATGCAGCTTATCTGTGGAACTATGTTTATTAAAGATAAGGATTTATTCACTTCTGAACACTTAACCTTATATAATTGAAATTTGATTAATTGAAATTACCGACATGTGAGTCTAAACAATGTGATAATTATATAAAGTTTGACATTATGAGTAAATTTATGAATGAACAGAATAGAAGAAAATTGATAAATACCTGAAAAACATAAAATATAAAAATCACATAACCACAATTTCCTCACTCAACTATAATATTGTTTTGAAGCAAATATGTCTTTAATTTAATTTTTATATCTCTAAATGAATCTAATTAATTAATTTCTGGAAGAATCTTATTAAAATATAAAGGTAGAGAGTAGCTTAACGATCTCTTCCCATATTTATTGTTAAAGGGCGGTAACTGGTAAATTCCTGCACTTTTGGCTCGAGTTGAAGGCTTGTGGTCAATAAGAATTTTATATTTTTTGTCAAAGTAATGCTTTAATAACAGCTTATAAACAAAGATTTTCCTAACTGGCAAAACATCAAATAGTATAATATAATAAGTAATAATAATAATAATAATAATAATAATAATAATAATAATAATAATAATAATAATAATAATAATAATATAATAATAATATTAATAATATATATAATATTATAATAATAATAATTTTTTATTTTTTTTATTATATAATAATATTACATGCATTTTTTACAAAAAAACAATTTGACATCGTCGTCCACAAAGCCACATAGCGGCTTGTCTGTGGATTATGAAACATATGATAATGTTCATAGGCTAAATTTAAAACTGAAATAAATAATTATACAACAACGAGAATACGACTTTACAATACTGAAATATACTAATTGAATTTGATATGACAGGCGAGAACATTCTTACATGGCAAAAATCGCGACTGTATAACAAAGAAATATTTTTTAAATTAATCAAACTAAAATGATTTATAAGTTAATCAATAGGCCTATCTATGGAACAAAGTAAGTAAATTTTAAGTTTATTTTTAACCTCACTATACGATTGCAAATCTTTCATGTCCTCTGGTAATTGATTAAACGTATGCGGAAAGGAATACTCAAGAGTTCTCTGGCCGTACTTATTGACGTATTCTGGAATATCAAAGTTAGTTTTTAACACAAATCTTGTATTATATTGATGCTCATTGCGAGAATTTTTGTAGATGTCACTAAAATAATATTTAACCAAAAGGCGAAATCGATACAGTAAAGAAACAGGCAATAAAAAGCAATATGTGTACAAGTCATGTGTATGGAAAACGATTGAGTTTTTATTTTCAGGGATAATGAGTTTTAACATTTTATTTTGCAACACTTGAATGGGTTTTAAGTGAATGTTACTCGCATTGCCCCATGCTAATAGACCATAAGAAATTATTGATTCTGCCAAGGAGATATAAACAGTTCGCAAGGTAGTATAAGGCAAAATATATTTTAATTTATATAATTGAAATGCGCAACTTCTAAGCTTTTTGCAAACTGAATCAATGTGAGGCTTCCAACTAAAATATTTATCTACTATCAACCCTAGATACACGTGAGTATCAACACACTCGATCTCCTCAACACATTCACATACCACCACACTATTACTAGTATGCAAACACTCATTGGAATGACTTATTATGTGAATGCTATCCGAACGTGAATCATTAAAAGGCGAGCAAATGTGTACAACTTTAGTTTTAATTGAATTCAGGGTTAATTCACAATCGTGAGCATAACACGCCAAGCTCCTGAAATCTGCGTTTAGGTTTTGTTCTGCAACTTTTAAAATCTTATGAACAGAGATTAGAGCAGCGTCGTCGGCGAACATTAGTATAACGCAGTGCTTAATATATTTACAAATTTCGTTTACGTAGATCAAATAAGAAATTGGTCCCAAAATTGAGCCTTGCGCTACACCAGTATTAGATTCTTTCTCGTAGCTGTAAGAATCCCCTACTTTAACCACAATCTTCCTACTTTTAAGATAGCTTCTAAACCAGTTCAACATATTACCACGTATTCCAATATTTTCAAAACATTCCAAAAGTTTCTCATGGTTCAACGTATCAAACGCTTTCTTAATAATAACAATAATAATAATAATAATAATAATAATAATAATAATAATAAATAATAATAATAATAATAATAATAATAATAATAATAATAATAATAATAATACGGATTGTTTATCTATATTTTTGCGACGTTTAAAGCTATTAAAACCTTGTGACGTGGTAAACTAGGTTATTAGGGTGTTGCTTGTGAAGGGTGATGTCCAAGGCAAAGCCACAGTCGAGTTGACTCATCATGTGATTCCTAACAAGGCGACGAGGACGTGGGTGCCCTATGCTCGGGCCAGCTATGCGCGGAATGTGCCCCTAAACACCTGTTCTCAGGCGCACACGAGATACCCAACACCTATTAAGATCACTGTCTAGAAAGAATGCCATCCTGCATGGCAGGCCGACCGATCTAAGGACAACAAAAACATTTGCTTATTTTTTTGTTTACTACTATACAGCAAATTAACTAGCTGAGATTAAGATAGGCAGGGACTGGGCTGGAACGTTGCTGCGGCAGGCCAAGCATTGTTCAGTGTAGTCTCGAACTCGCATTCACACTCGTTTACGGACAACATTTATGGAAATAAATCAGTCAGAATTCAGTTCTGCTGCCCAAGTCAAACTGTTAGGGCGGGGTGGACATGGGTATGGGTATGGGTTTGGGTTTTAGTATGTGTATGTGTATGTGTATGTGTATGTGTATGTGTATGAGTGTGGGTATGGGTATGGGTATGGGTATGGGTATGGGTATGGGTATGGGTATGGGTGTGGGTGTGGGTATGGGTATGGGTATGGGTATGGGAATGGGAATGTTAATTAAAGTCAGTACTACATGAGTTGTGGCCTTGTTGGTGACTCCTATGTGCTAACGGGAATAAATTTGAATAACCCTCACCTGATCTGATGCAGAGTCCATACAGTCCACGTAATGGGGAACGCACGATTGGGACGGTCTCGACAGAAGCTCGGTACTCGGTAGTCCATGGAGCTTTGACCTCATCCTACTGAATACACCGCCGAATTCTACCCATCTGCATCTATAAAGGCACTGCAGTCATACAAGCTATGAGCTATATTTGGGGTTTGCCCAGCACGAATCTTCCAGTTTTTTTGTTTAAACTTGCAAGTAAACTTTCTAGTACGTAGGCCTACTGTGGTATAAATCATAATTCAGAATCAGCCATTCATTGTTGGTGAATGGGCGACCGATCTTGTATCACCAATTTAACATTTTATCCCCGCAGAGCAGACCTCAGGTCAATAATAATATGATGTGTTTTAAATTGTGGCGAGTCTATCCATTGCCATTGTCCATTGTGACCAGCTGTGACCTCCCCACTTTTGACACTTCTCCTAAATGAAATGTTAACTCTGAAGCTAGAATTTCCCGAACGGATTAGCTACTATAACCACTATTCCGAAACAACTTCGTTATGGTAAAGACT
The DNA here is from genome assembly GCA_024449915.1 of Sweltsa coloradensis. Taxonomy (NCBI): domain Eukaryota; kingdom Metazoa; phylum Arthropoda; class Insecta; order Plecoptera; family Chloroperlidae; genus Sweltsa; species Sweltsa coloradensis. The sequence goes on along the minus strand of JAMZAV010003911.1, from coordinate 24,866 downwards.
AAAGAGTAAAGACTACTCTAAACCTTTGCCTCCCGCAAATTGAAGAAAACCCTGGGTCAGGTAATTACTTCATTTCATCATTGGCCTTCTGTCTGGTGAGACATGAGACCACGAGCCTAATTTACAAGCCCATCACGCGCATTCTTCGGAGCAGACATGCTGGAAACACTTTCAGCTTACAGGGGGAAAAAAAATCCAATTACGTTTTAAAAACAAAATTTAAAACAAAACATTTCAAATTTATTTCTTAAAATTGATTAAACTCGGCTGCCATGTTACGTGGTGTGACGTCATGAGAATGCCGTGTTCTGATTGGCTACCGGACCGGATCTCGGCTTGCTACTGGTCGATTTATGCGCATGTCGATTGGTGTTGTGGGATTCTGACGTGATGCATAGGTTTTCGGTACTGGCCCCAGATAATTAACAGCACGCAATGTTCTAGTGTGGTGGTCAAAAACATCCGCCTGGGCTGGCCTGCATGGCTGGCCTGCATGGCTGGCCTGGCCTGCATGGCTGGCCTGGCCTGCATGGCTGGCCTGGCCTGCATGGCTGGCCTGGCCTGCATCCTGCATGGCTGGCCTGGCCTGCATGGCTGGGTCTAGCCGTAGGCCCTACCTCACAGGGTTCTACTCATACATATCCTATATACAAGCATGCATATATTTTTGTGTGTACTACACTTCAAAAACTAATAGTCTACACTATTATAAACGTGTTTTGGGTCCACCCACCCTAACAAATAGTCTACACTATTATAAACGTGTTTTGAGTCCACCCACCCTAACAAATAGTCTACACTATTATAAACGTGTTTTGAGTCCACCCACCCTAACAAATAGTCTACAATATTATAAACGTGTTTTGAGTCCACCCACCCTAACAAATAGTCTACACTATTATAAACGTGTTTTGAGTCCACCCACCCTAACAAATAGTCTACACTATTATAAACGTGTTTTGAGTCCACCCACCCTAACAAATAGTCTACAATATTATAAACGTGTTTTGAGTCCACCCACCCTAACAAATAGCCTACACTTTTATAAACGTGTTTTGAGTCCACCCACCCTAACAAATAGTCTACAATATTATAAACGTGTTTTGAGTTTCAAGACAGACAACTGATTGTCAGTAAGAGATTTTAATTTTTAAGGCGGACCAAGCCAACACTGTCGAAGCAGACGCTAACGACGAGGAAACAAGAGGATTTAATACGATCCGAGCGAGAAAGAAGGCAGTGGTGGAGAAGTTTACATTGCTACCGCTAGATGGCATTATTGAAACCGGATTGACTTCTTGTTATATCGGATCGACTGCACTGCAGTAGAAAGAAGGCAGTGGTGGAGAAGTTTACATGCTACCGCTAGATGCAAACAATTTTTGTTTTGCGATAAAGCAGTAATTGAGTGGTACACAAAAGTTACGTTTCCAAAAAAGTGGGATGTGTAGCAATTATGTGAAAACCATCCATTTGATTTATTGTTACTTGTATGTGCGTTTAATTATGTTCTTCAGATGTGGCTGCCACTAGCAACCCTAGATGTGTTTGTTTAGACTTTTGGTGGCAAAACTAACTATCCAACTGGATATGGACAGAATTTGGTTTCGATCTATTATTATCTTTACCTTTTAGTACCACTGTTATTATATACTTTTGCACTGTTTTGTATTCTTCTTACTTCCTATCTTAATTGTTTTTATGATATCCATGTAGTACTTAGAACCTGTCAACGGAAATAAAATAAATACAATACAATACAATACAACACAATACAATACAATACAATACAATACAATACAAACAACACAACACAACACAACACAACACAACACAACACAACACAACACAACACAACACAACACAACACAACACAACACAACACAACACAACACAACCACAACACAACACACACAACACAACACAACACAACACACCACAACACACACAACACACCACACCACAAAACACAACTACATAACACACCACACTAACACACACACAACACAACACAACACAACACAACACAACACAACACAACACAACACAACACAACACAACACAACACAACACAACACAACACAACACAACACAACACAAACACAACAACCACACAAACACAACCAACACACACAACACAACACAAAAACCTAACACAACACAACACAACACAACACAACACAACACAACAGAACAGAACAGCACAGTACAAAAGCTTATTTCACTGAAAATGTATGAAAAAACAGCAATTTTGCATTATTATCTTTATAATTAATTTTTTAGGTTAACCTTTTTATTTATTAACTAAATTAATTAATTTTATGCTGATATAATGCTTAAAGCATTAAATGAATTTTTTCTTAAGCAGTGCATGCTTTTTTGCATGGGAAAATGGCTTAGCAGTACAGATATTTGGCCTAATCTAGGGCTGTATAGAGTGTTATTCATAGCTATTTTAGTAAATTTTAAAGAAGCCTCGATAAACAGGTTATAAAGGACCAATGAATTCATTTAAAATAATTAAACTGAACCTTTAGTCTAGTGTTACACTCAAATTTACGAATAAACTACATAAATATATAAATAAAATAAAATGAACTTTTATTCTAGCACATTTGCTAACTATTTTCCCCACTACTTCTACAGTTTTTAAGATAAAAGGATCATTTATTTTTTAATATGGTCACAAGTCTAATTCTGACAAATTCACCAGACACGGTTTTGATGAGATTAATAGTTTTTTAATTAAAATATGTGAAATATAGATTTGTTACAAAAAACATACATTTTCCAACAATGCAAAGGAAAAAATCATATTTATTTTAACAAAAAAATGAAAAAAATGAAATCCCTCTGGTAAATGTTTAGATTTATTGTTTTTTAATCTAAGACACCTTTCACTTCCAAAAAAAAAAAAAACTGGAAAACTTAACATATTTAGCAAAAGCTGTTTAAACAATGTAAATGGCCATTGTTGAAAAATAACAAAGAATAAAAAAATGGCAATTATTACTTTCAATAATATAAACACAATCACAAAAGTTCAAATGTATACATGGAATGGTTTAGAAAATTTCATTTTCAGTGAAACATCCCCTTAATTTGTCTAAACATAGTTGGTTTTTTATGTGATTTTTCACTCTCTTCCGATCAAACCGCATCACCTCCCCTCCCCTCCCCCACCTCTTAACCTCTTAACAAAGACCTGTTGCGTAAATGCATCCAATCTTGCAATTTAGAAAGCCAATTGTCATACAAATCGCAGATATAATAATAAGTTTTGTGGGAAGCCTGCCCAGGGTGCAATTCATGCCCCTTTTCAGGTGACTAACTAGGTAAGTTGCGGATAGAACAATAGTGCAGTGACTCAATCCCTCGCCGGTGTCGCCGGGATTTGAACCTTGGACCTCCCGAATCAGAGTCACGGCTTAACGCGACCAACACTGATACGATATTTTCAACCCAACAACAACAACAACAACAGTGTTGTCTTATATCTAAATGTACTATTTTAAAAGAAACTTTAATAGAATAGGTAAATGATATTTAACGATATTGAACTTAACACTGTTTTTAGGTGATTTTTTTATATTTTTTATTAGTTTAAAAACTTATTTTCCCACCTCAGAACAGTGTTAAGTTCAATTAATTGTTAAATATCTAAATGTACTGTTCTAACGGCCACTCTGGGCCTGTACTATATTTTCCGAGAAAATCACACACTGATCTAAATTAAATCATGTTTACTACATAATATCGACCGTCCTTGGAAATCTAATGTTTTGGTGCCCGGTGTAGTTGGCAGTTGTGTGTTGATGTTGGAGTGCCTCGAGGCTTGTGACTTGGTCCATTAACTTTCGTTCCCGCGTAAGATTGTCAACGTTTCCTAGTCGGGCTGTAGCGCTCCCCGTGTTCTATGATGTTAATTGCGCGTAGCTCACGTAATAAGCAATCACGCACGTCACGAGAGATTCCCACGAATACTCGACGCTGATTGGACGAGCGCAAGATCAAAGCAAATAACGACTTCGGTAGCTACTCCCCAGAAGGAAATTACAAGACCGGCATAGAAATATGGATCAACATTGGATGTCTTGAGCCAGAGTGGCACACATCGCCATCTATAGTCGACCAGTATAGCATGGATAACGGCGGCTTTGCTGGGGCTGGGGCTGGGGCTGGGGTACACATCGCCATCTATAGTCGACCAGTATAGCCTGGATAACGGCGGCTTTGCTGGGGCTGGGGCTGGGGCTGGGGTACACATCGCCATCTATAGTCGACCAGTATAGCCTGGATAACGGCGGCTTTGCTGGGGCTGGGGCTGGGGCTCACATCGCCATCTATAGTCGACCAGTATAGCCTGGATAACGGCGATTTTGAAAATAAGTTAGATTATTTTGCCTGTTGACGAGCGCTAAGCCAATCATTTTCTAGGTAAAAAAAAGTATAATTTTTGAACTCAAATCATAAAAAGATGACTTGGCCATTGACTTTTTAGAGTTCTCGTAATGAACCAAATTTTATGGCCAAGTAATTTTTTTATGATTTTGAGTTTTAAAAAAAATCCCTTTTTTTACCACGAAATTGGTTGGCTTGGTGCTCGTTTGGCATGCCGTTTTGTTTTACAAATTTTTGTAGGGGAGTCCCCCCTCCCCCCCCAACCCCCCGAAAGATTGGAGATTCGTGACCTGGCACCACGTGACCAGGTAACTGAGAACGGCTAACAAAATGAGAAAATTTCGTTGTGATTTAAACTTACAAGAAATAATTAATTGAAAAGATTCTTGTAATGTGTAGGTTTCAATTTAACAACAATGCTTTTGTTCTTGAAGAAGTCATTTTATCGAATCATTTTTGGCAGGCCGTGATTTTATTCAGCGACCAAATCTTGCACGCTCAAAGTTCAACCAAATTCTGCTGGGAGATTTTTCTCGTATGTTTTGCTGTGTTTTCCATAGTATTGTCACAGTCGATGTAGACTTAAACGGCGTTATATGCATTTCAAAACATGTTTATCCATAAATCCATAAACTACAAAATATTTTCAGACCAGGGGATTGAACCCTCGTCTCCCACATTCCGGGTATAAGAACGAACGCCAAAGTCATTGATGGACGAGTGAGTGAGCCATGTGTTGAATACCCGGTATCATTACCCATACTGGGCTAGATCCACCCTTAGGTATATGGGAGAAAAGGGGATGTTCCCGGGTACTCGACACATGGCTCACTCACTTGTCTATCAACGACTTAGGCGTTTCCCTTGTATTTACCAACCGCATGAGCTCCTAGCGACTGGTGTATGGATTTTGAAGGTGTTTTGAAAGTTGTTATGACCACCTGATTGTTAGATCGGTCTAGTTTCGTTATATAGGTCTACGCGTTGTAGGCAATCCTGACTGAAGGAGCTGGAGCCTATAGGCGTAGCTTCGCTCGGGTCTTCCTCCTTTCTGCTTAGCTTCGCTTGTGACTGAGGCAAACTTTAGAAAACACCTTCAGCCAGGATTGCTAATAACGCACCTAAAGTAGGTCTACCTCTAGACATAATATCAACCCCTGCGATGGTCGGCTATATTCTCGTATACGGGACATCTGTAGGCCTACTTGCGAATCTATACTGTGCTCAGTCAAGATAATATACTACTGAGGCTTATATCCCAAATCTAAGAGAGTTATTACCATAGCCATTCCTGCCCTAACTAAGGAACGGAATTACAGCTAAATTATAGCCACATAAAGGTAAACAAAACGCTACTAATTGTTTATTAAATCCGCCGGCAGGTGTCGTGGACGCCGAAGACAAATGACGCGCGATCGCGCTTAGTCCGGAGTAATGCACCTGTTTCCGATAAAGCCTAGCCCGTGGCGTGTGATAGCACGTGGGCGGGGAAACTTGCAACCACAACAGACTAGCACGTGGCGTGTGATAGCCCGTGGCGTGTGATAGCACGTGGCGGGGAAACTTGCAACCACAACAGCCTAGCCCGTGGCGTGTGATAGCACGTGGGCGGGGAAACTTGCAACCACAACAGCCGAGAAGCCTAGCCCGTGGCGTGTGATAGCACGTGGGCGGGGAAACTTGCAACCACAACAGCCTAGCCCGTGGCGTGTGATAGCACGTGGGCGGGGAAACTTGCAACCCAACAGCCTAGCCTGTGTGGTGTGATAGCACGTGGGCGGGGAAACTTGCAACCACAACAGCCTTAGCCCGTGGCGTGTGATAGCACGTGGGCGGGGAAACTTGCAACCACAACAGCCTAGCCCGTGGCGTGTGATAGCACGTGGGCGGGGAAACTTGCAACCACAACAGCCGAGAAGCCTAGCCCGTGGCGTGTGATAGCACGTGGGCGGGGAAACTTGCAACCACAACAGCCGAGAAGCCTAGCCCGTGGCGTGTGATAGCACGTGGGCGGGGAAACTTGCAACCACAACAGCCTAGCCCGTGGCGTGTGATAGCACGTGGGCGGGGAAACTTGCAACCACAACAGCCTAGCCCGTGGCGTGTGATAGCACGTGGGCGGGGAAACTTGCAACCACAACAGCCGAGAAGCCTAGCCCGTGGCGTGTGATAGCACGTGGGCGGGGAAACTTGCAACCACAACAGCCGAGAGACACAAACTCAACAGAGAGAACAAAATATCAACCACATTATCATTGTTAATTATTTTCTTTATTTTTTATAAATAATAGCCGCTGATAACCGTCTACTTGATAAGTGGATAATCAATTGAATATCAATATTATTTTATTAATTGATATAAGTAACTCAACTATATTATCTACTACATCATAAGTGGATTGTTAATTGGTTATCGATATTATGTTATTAATCGATAAGTGACTCAATATTATTGTTTAAGGCCGCAGAATATCTACTGCTTAATTAGTGGATAATTTAATTGATTATCGATATTATTTTATAATCGATATAAGTAACTCAACTGTATTATCTACTACTTCATCAGTGGATTGTAAATTGATTATCGATATTATTTTATAAATCGATATAAGTAACTCAACTGTATTATCTACTACTTCATCAGTGGATTGTAAATTGATAATCCACATTATTTTATTAATCGACAAGTAACTCAACTAAATATTATTGTTTAAGCCGCTGATTATCGGTGGATTATTAATTGGATGAGCCTAGCGAACGAAGCGAAGATTCCATTCTACTACACTGGAGAAAAAATTCCGGAATGTTTTTTTCCCCTTCTTTTTTTTGGTATTTTTGTCTGTTTGTCCACACGATTCCGGCTAAACCGATACTCCGATTGCGATGAAATTTTATGGAGGCCTTCGAAATCTCTGAACTTAGAATTGCCACGTTTTTGAGCGCAATCGGAAAATTATTTCTCATGAAAATCGCAATTTTACGATTTTTTTCGATTTTTAACAAAATTCTTCGATTTATAAGACCTACATGCTTTGTCCGATTGTAATAATTTTTTCACAGAACCTTTATTTTATGAATTGATATATTCGTGTGAAATTTGAGCGTTATCGAAAGATAAATGTCTTTAAAAAATCGCAATTTTAGACTTTTTTCGATTTTTTAAATTTATTTGGCTTATAGCCCCTACATGCTTTATCCGATCGTAATGATTTTTTCACAGAACCTTAATTTCATGAATTTATATATTCGTGTGAAATCTGAGCGTTATCAAATAATAATTTCTTATGAAACTTACAATTTTACGATTTTTTCCTTTTTTAAAAATTACGATTGATTAAAAATTTTAAAATGTTAGTTATTTTTTTATTTAATTTAATTTAATTTAAAAAAATTCAACTTAGATATGATTTTTTCACAGAACAACAGAAAATCCGCATAACACATGGCAGCTCAATGCACCATATTACGCTCATCCAACAACGCGGCGGGACTTAAGAGTTTTCCTAGTTAGTTATCCACATTATTTTAATAATCGATAAGTAACTCAACTAAATATTATTGTTTTAGGCCGCTGATTATCTACTACTTGATTGGTGGGTAATTAATTAATTATCCACATTATTTTATTCATCGATAAGTAACTCAACTAAATATTATTGTTTGGTGATCGTTGATTATCAACCACTTTATAAGTGGATAATTAATTGATTATCGATATTATTTAATGTTCGATAAGTTTGTCAACTTAATAGTATTCTTGGGAAGCCAATGATTACCTTTCTACTACTTGATTCAATTGATTATTGATATTATTTAATGATCAATAAGTTTCTCAACTAAATATTATTCTTAAAGGGGTATTCACCCGCTAAACGCAAAAAATATATTTCATTCAGGCTAACTAGTTATGAATTTATAAATTAACAGAAAAATTATTGGGTCCACCATCATCGGAAAAAAATTGCCGAACTTGCAATTTTTCGATCTAGGTCCCATCAACAAAAATCTCCCATAAGAAATAACATGGGGACGATCTTTATGCCCCGTGACCTTGGAGGATTTTGATCCAAAAAAATATTGACCATTATTGACGTACTCGGTTGTCTTTTCTGTAAATCATCTCTTTTGTGTTTTGTAATTTGGGCAAGTGGTTCGGTCAAAATATGCTGATTACCAAGAAGGGGTGTGATTTTGGAATGCATATTTTTGCGTGTTTGAGAGTATATTTGTGCACAGTTTCTGACACAATGTTTAAAGGGCCATTTTAGATTGGTCTGAGGCTCTAGTATCTATGTGGAACAAAAAAAGAAGATGGTTTAAGGCGATTTAAGAAATTTCCGAAAACACTCATTTTCTCAAATTTCTAGATCAAAAAAATTAAAAATTCGTATAAAGCACTGTTTATGATATAATTTTTTAAATTGTCATTTTAGTGTAGTATTACATTGTAGATTATGTGGTTAAAAAAAGGTAATATCTCCTTTATGAAGGTTACTGGTTATCTACTACTTGAATCGACTGATAAAACAATATTATTTATAGGGGATATTACCCCAAAAAAATATTTTTACCACATAATTAATAGCATAACACTATACTTAAATTATAGTTTTAATATCTTGGAACTTTGATTTCACACGATTTTTTTTAATTTTTTGGTCCTGAAATTAGCAAAAAATGTTTTGGGAATATTTTATGCTTATTTTCGGTTCCACATAGATACTAGAGCATTGTATCAATTTAAAATTGGTACGCCCAACACCCAAATACGCAAATATATGCATTCCAAAATCACACCCCTTCTTGGTAATCAGCATATTTTATTACCGAACACCTTGACCTAATTACAAAACTAAAAAACGGATTTACAGAAAAGGCTGTCGAATACATTTATAATGAACAATAAATTTTGGGGTCAAAATCGTCCAAGGTCACGGGGCACAAAGATCGTCCCCATGTCATTTCTTATGGGATATATTTAAAGATGGGACCTAGCTCGAAGTTACCATTTCTTCCGGGTCATGGTGGACTCAATAATTTGCTCTTACTTTCGTAACTCATAACTAGTTAGTCTGAATGGTTTGTTTGTTTAGTGGGTGAATATCCATCTAAAGTTTTAATGAATCAATAAGTTTCTCAACTAAATACTATTCTTGGGAGACCAGTGATTACTACTACTGGATTCTATTGACTGTCGATAATATATAATGAATCAATAAGTTTCTCAACTAAAAGAAAATTGGCATTTTGTATGTGCTACGCGATTGTCAACAACAATAATTATTGAGATATAAGTAATTCTTCACTTAATTACACTTACACTTACTTAATTCACAAAATTTGCATTTTGTATGTGCTACGCGATTGTCAACAACAATAATTATTGAGACATAAGTAATTCTACATTACTTAATTAATCGGTAAGTTATAAGAATTTTGTTTCAAGACATGACATTTTGGATTCATTGGCATTATGTCAGTATAGTGGCATATTTTTATGATGATCGATCGAGTTTTAGGTTAACATAATAATACATATTACAAAAGTGGTATAATTTAACTAAAATGTAATTAATTTTGTGATTTTTAATTAATTTTTTTTTTCAATACAATTCGTCATTACACTTGCTTAAAAATGATACCAAAGTCGACCACATTGTGTTAATTTTACTCAATTAATTGAGATTATTGTCATTATTTTGAATTAATTGAATTAATTAAATTAATATGAAAGTGATTGGAATTAAGTTTTGAAACCAATAATTTTTAAGTCAATTGTGGTCATAGTGTTCTTGTGTGATGCACTATGTGATTGTGGTACGTGAATAATGAGCTTTTAATTGGGATTTAATTAATGCTTAACTTAATTAATTAATTAATCAATAAGTTACCGGAATTTCGTTTCGTGGCTAACAGTTTTGGATTTATTGACGTTATGTTAGTATTGTGTGAAAATTTCTTGGCAATCTAGCGAGTTCTAAGTATAAATAATTATATGTGTATGTATATTAAAAAGTGCTATAATTGCAATACATTGTAATAATTTATAAATATTATAAAAACTATTGCATTTTGCGGTAAAACTGCTAGTGACATTTTTGAAGAGCATTAAAAAACCATTAAAACTCCTCCTGCCTGTTTAGTTCAAATCCGATGATTATACTTATTGAGTTACAGCAATTTTAAGAATTATTTTGGCGGCCATCTTGAGGACGCCATGACAGGTGACTTATTTGCTACCAAGCGTGTCTTACGTGAAAATAAAATTCTAAAATATGTCTTTAACCAGATCCTAAATTTTGGTGTTGGTTTCCGGCTTTGAAATATTTTTATAGTTGATGCAGCTTGTTCCACGCGGACTATTTGACTATAGTGCCGATGAGCAAACAATTGTCATTTTGGTCATACCTCAGTCAATTGAAGGGCACAGTGCAAGAACCATAGCCTACAAGTCCACTCTTATCGAAAACGAATTTTTTGTGAATTTCGTCAAGAACTAACTATGTCCACATTATGTGCAAGAATCAGACATGTCACACCGTCCTTCATCACTTTTTCAGCATCTCATAAAATGTTGTATGTGCAAGAACAAGTTATTTCCATGGACTTAGTTAGTTATTGCACATAACTCACTGCGCAGCGCTAGAGTCGACGTAAACAAACATGGCGGGTATGGAACAGGGTGACAGTTCGACAAGCACTGAAGATGAGATAAATGAGGAAGAAGTAACTGGAACTAAAGGTAAAAAACTAAAACGACGTCCTTCTGAATGGAATCGAAACATATCCAAAAGATGAGAGCTGAGGGGAAAGCTTACGTTAGTGTCAGTGGCCGAAATGTCAACGCGCGTCATCTCGGGGCTGATTGTGGCTGCAAAAACAATGTTTTACAAAGGTGACCGAGTTAAAAAGAAATGAAATAATGCAGCGATTTAATGAGATTGCAGACAAAAATCTACAAGATAGTTACCTGTATGGTTTAGTACAATGCCATTTAATTAAACGACGCCGACCCAGGACGAATATAAATGCGCCAAAAATCGCACACTTCACCTACATGGTAAGTCCTGGCCAATGCCATTGTGTAGGGGCCTAGGGCGCAAGACAAAAGCCCCAATATAACTTATGAGTCTAGCTAAGCCTTGATGCAAATAGTAGCTTATAGTCATTGCCAGCCCCAGCCCTAGAAAGATTATTCGTAGGCCTAGGCCCTAGCCTAGCCTAGGCCTAGCAAGTAAAAGGCTAGGGCCTAGGCATATATTTTCAGTCTAGCTAAGCCTTGATGCAAATATGCAAATACGTAGTGAGCTAGGCCTAGGCCCTAGTCATCCCCAGCCAGAAAGATTTTTTTTTTATAAAGTAAATAAATTTTAAGTAGACCTAGGAGACGTAGAATGAATTCAAATATCATATTTTAGTGAATCTGCTTCCTTTTAAATGGAAAATGGAATAAATAAAAATATTATGTGCAAGAAGAAGTTAAGTCCAATGATTATGTGCAAGAAGTAGAAAGGTCCAATTAAGTATTTGCTATATTTTGGGGTAATTATTATTTTTTTTTTAATTCTGTGCTTTATTTCCATCAACTGTATCCATGTAGTAAGTCTGGTTACAAGATGGCACCATTATACCGGTACACCATGGTGCGTTAAACAAACATTTTGTTTGTTTCCTGAACAATTAGGTTTTTGGACTTATATGGTTCTTGCACTGTGCCCTTCAATTTTCATCGCTCGCTAAAAAATAAAAAATTGGCTCCCACAAGACAGCCACCCGCATATTTGTTATGTCTTGATAATGTTTTGTGAACTCAACCTTAATCCAGATTTACGGGATATTCTTGGAAGTATTGAGTTATATATATATATATATATTTAATTTCAGATTTTCGCGGACATATGTAAACATATTGTTTTTTACTGGGGCTTTTTGCCGCGAATAATTTATTAAAGAAGAGGGCACTGACTTACCCCTCCTCTCCTGACGTTTCGGGAAAGTCGCATCTCCCATCTTCAGAGGCCTTCACTCCACGATGTGTTGCCTGGAGCTCCTCACTCGCGAACTGACTGTTCTCGTTGCTGTCCCTCTCGCGTGTATGTCTACGTCATCGTGCTTATCTCGTAGTGAAACAAGTTTGGATCGACTACGCGTCATAGGTCCTCGTTCGGGTATAGTGACGGCTTCAACACAACAGCTGGAGCCAACAAACAAGAAGCCCGTGTGCTACGTTCTAACAACCCCTACGTCGTGACGCCAACACAAGACCCCAGCTCCAGCTGTTGTGTTGAAGCCGTCACTATAACCCGAACGAGGACCTATGACGCGTAGTCGATCCAACTTGTTTCACTACGAGATAAGCACGATGACGTAGACATACACGCGAGAGGGACAGCAACGAGAAACAGTCAGTTCGCGAGTGAGGAGCTCCAGGCAACACATCGTGGAGTGAAGGCTCTGAAGATGGGAGATGCACTTTCCCGAAACGTCAGGAGAGGAGGGGTAAGTCAGTGCCCTCTCTTTAATAAATTATTCGCGCAAAAAGCCCCAGTAAAAAAACAATATGTTTTTAAATATATATATATATTATATATATATATAGTATATATATATAATAATATAATATACATATAACTTGATTCACATGAAATATGCATTCTATTTTATTATTCATTTTTACCATTTTTTACCATGTTTTAGCCTTAGGAACTATTCACTCCCTCTTCACGAAGAGGTGTATACTTGTACCATGTATTAGTCTTAAGTGAATAAAGATCTACTCAACTCTACTCTATTCGTGTTTGTGACTCGCGGCGTTTTCCACTGGGCCGCACTGAGTGCGACGTCAGTGCGCACTGAAACGTCATGGTCACGTGATGCACGGCACCAGTGCTGCCCTGAGTGCAACTGTCAGTGGAATACGAATATTTCTTCAGTGCATAATATTGAGTGGCAATCCTCACTATCAATATGTCTACATACGCTTTCGAAGCAATTGTGGTGGTGAGAATGGGAAAAAGTCGAAAGCAATGGCCAATGCATATTATAGCCGTTCCCAACTGGACTGAACAGTAAACAATAAACATAACCTCAAACTAAAATGTTATCTAGGGCGACGGTCGTCGCCGGCAGACAAGCGCATGCGACTGCTTAGGCGACACGAACTCCAGCCCTATATACAGCTACCAGAGTTGGGGGGTTTTCAGCTATCTGCACACGCCGCCCCGAAAGAGTTACAATCTTGAAACTCGGTATATGACCTGGTATGTGGTCCATGACATACCAAAAAAAAAAAAAATCAACCCGATCCGACAACTCGTTCTGTGTTAAAAAAGGCTCTCAACATCGTCAAATTCCTTTCGGCTGGCTGGTGGCTGGGTGGGTGGGTGGATGGGTGGATGGCTGGCTGGCTGGTGGCTGGCTGGCTAGATAGTTCTTCGCGGAGATTAATTTAGCCTACAGAGAAAACGGTAAATCTTAGAATTATGAAACTTGGACTATACTTAGATGTACTTCAGACGCAGTGACGTTTGCTTTCAAAACCAAAATCGGGTAACAGGGACCGTAGAAAATCAAAATTTGGATGATAATCAAAACGCGTAATTACCAAGGCGTGGTTATTTGTACAAACTTGAAATTAAACATGCTATTAACCATTATAAATATCTTGCGTCCAAAACACAAGGGGCTAAATTTGGGGATAACCATGGACCCAAAAATGACAAAAAAACATATCTGAACTTTAAGAAATGAATCATACAAAGAAAACGCTACAACTGAGATGTTTCAAACGTGGAATACATTTTGATATCTCTCATTCTTTATCACTTTTGAATATGGAAAGCAAAATTGGGTAACGGGTACCGGAGAAAATCAAAATTATCAAAAGTTTGTTCTTCCGTACTCTTATGAATAAAACGCTTTACTGAGAAAACGGTTCATCTTAGAACTTTGAAACTTGGGCTACACTCAGATGTACCTCATATAACCAAAACCGGGCAATTGGGACCGGGGAAAATATAAATCAAAATCCAAACGCCTAATTACTCAGGCGTAGTAATTTGTACTAGCTTGAAATTAAACATGCTCTTAACCATTATTGGATGAGCGTAGCGAGCGAAGCGAAAACTTCAATTTCACTGACTCCCCAAAAAATTTAGCTCCAATGTTTTTGTTTTTTTTGTCTGTATTTTTGTCTGTTTGTTAGCAGGATTCCGGGTAAACGGCATAAGCGATCTCGATGAAAATTTGAGGGGACCTTCGTTTTTTTTAAACTTAGAGGTGTATTGTTTTTGGGTACAATCGAAGAACATTTGGGCCGATTCTGACCAAACTACAACCAGCTACAACGTTTCATACTTCATATTTCACATGGACATTAAGATTATGGTGATGTAGTACCTTATGAAAGAAAAAGTTGGAAAAAGTTAGCTAGAATCCATAGAAATAAAGGTTTTAATATTAGTTTTTCAATTTTTAGTACGATATTTTCGACACATTTCCCAAGTAGCAAAAAAGTGATGGCGATCTTTGGCGAGCTGTAACATCGCCATCAGTTGAGCTGATGGCCCATAAGCGGCGATGCGCTTACGGCCCGTTTTAGGGGGTTTGGCCAGGCCCCATAACTTGCCATAAGCATCGCGCCGGTTATGGGCCATAGGCGGCGCATCTGTGGCAAAACCATCAGTTTCGAAAATACTGTGCTGCATTTTTGTGACAACGGCCCGTTTATGGGCCATGCCGGCGATACACAGTTTGCCATCAGTTCGCCGCTTATGGTCCACAGGCGGGCGCTGTAGCAAATCCGACAGTTGCTTCACTTTTGTCACAGCGGGATGTTTTACGGCCCGGCGGTGAGATTGTTTCGGGAACACTAGCACCATCTAGTAGAGACGCGAGGAAGTCACGCACACAAACGAAAATATTAAAAAGTTCAAAATTATATATCTTTTAAATTGTGCGAGCATTTCAATTTATATAAACTGTGTGTAAGAGAACAATTTCAAGTTAATACAGAGAGAGTTTATTAGACATAGATAAAATTTTATCGCCCATCGCCGTAGTCGAACCCCAACCTGCTGCACCGGACTCTGGAACGCTGACCGCTACACCACCGTGATCACTGGCAGAGGAGCGCGCCAGCTACCTTATGAAGATGTACCCAGCGTGTATGCATTGTGGAACGTCTTGTTCAACATTTCGTACCATGTTTACATGGAAACTAAATAAATGCCATCTCAGGTTGTTCATCAAACCAAAGATTCAATAATATATGTATTCAAATTGAGTTTTTTTAAGCGTAGGCCTACTCTTGTTCATATTTAAATTGACCAAAGAGAATCAAGCCCATATATCTAAATGGTATGAATTAAATTGACGGAAAGTGATTAGGAGCTCAGTTTGGATTTGTATTATTATTAATACCCGTCACACAAGGGCAGACGGACAGACAGTAAAGTAATCTCTAAACTTAAGCCTCTCTCCCTACTTTGATATAGGCCTACACCAAATATTCCCGATTGGCCATTTTTTTTGTAAAGCCTAAAACTAAAAACAGATATAGTTTTTCAATGATCATCTGACATTTTCAAAACTTTTTATTTTTATTTTTGGGTTTGATAGTAAGCCCTATATAGGCCTAGATGATTACAGATAAACTAATTACTAATACCCCGGACATATCCCTGCTCATAAATTTTTGGGTTTTAAGGATGATTTTTGTTTCTATTACTTTGAAAAATTTTGTCGTTAATATCTTGCACTTATATAATTTTTTTCTTCCACCCACGTACCGGCGGAAAAAAAAAAAATCGTAAGTGCAATTTTCCAAGTTTTGTCAGTTTGTAGACAAGAGTATGTGTTACAAATAGAAAAAAATCTGCCTTTCAACCAAAAAAATACAAGCAGGAATAATTATGTCTGGGATAAAACGTGTCATAAATTTTTTCTGTAATCGTCTATACTGGTCGTACTGCTCAACCCAAAAATAAATAACAAATAGTTTTGGCAATGTCATAAATTATGATCATATTATTTATAAACTAAGATTTAGGAAAATTTTAAATTTTAATTTAGCCGATTTATTGCCCGTAGTTCTACAAACATACAATATGACTATTATTTATTTGTAATGAATATATTTCTATTAAAATAGATTTTTCGTTTTTTCCATCTGTGTCAAGTATGTGAAAATTGCACTACTAAACGGCAAGTGCAAGGCATATTACTGATACATGACAGCATTATCGAACAGCGGATTAAATTCTGCATATTGCAATGAAATTAATTACCGTATTTATAAACATGTTTGAAATTAATTTAAAATTATGTCGATTGATGTAATAATCAAAGTATTATTTTGGAAACCCTACGTGGGGGTATTCGGTATCGGAATTATATATAATAAAAAATACTATCATAACATTAATATTATCAAATAATAAGTTTAAATGATACTAAAATGATATACCTTGAATGTGAGAGCGTCAATATTCCTTAAATCGACGAAGAAGAGCGAGAATGATTAGCGAAAACATGATGAAATTGACAATTAAATTATTCCTTTTAATCCATAAATCAAATGTGTTATATACTCTAGTAAGTAAGTAAGTAAGTAAGTAATTTTTTATTCATTTGACTAATACAGAGTAGAAGTATAACACTATCACCTATTCTCTAGAGAGAGAGAGATAGGTGGAGTGAAATGAATAAGGTTATAATAAAATTAAGGTTAACAAATGTTTTTGTTAATACATAGATAAATGTAATAATACAATATGAAACATAAAAAAAATGCAATTACATTTACAATGATGCACACAATAATAATTACTACATTGTAAATATTGATATTAATGACAATCAACAAGGTAATTTATTTGGGAGAGCCGTCAGATAGAAACTCATGAAGTGAGTAATAACTGTTTTTTAAGCAGAAAGGACTTAAGATTAGATTTGAAAGAATTGTCAGATGGGCATAAGCGAATTTTATTCGGAAGGTTATTATAAATAATTGATGCTAAGTAGTATGGACCTTTAGAGAAAAGGGAAAAGATTATGAAGGAAATGTGAACTAAATTGCTGGAACGTGTAAAATGATTATGAACAGTTGTGTTTTGCTGGAAGATGTGGGTATTAAGGCGAACAAAAAGAGATGCTGACTGAATCAGGACACATGCTAGTGTTGGGATTTCTAATTGTCGAAAGAGTTCCCGACAAGATCGCTTTCTAGAAAGCTCCCGCTATTATCCTGATTGCTCTTTTCTGGAGGATGAAGACTCTTTTTGCATGAGGCGATGCACCCCAGAAAAGTGTACCATGTGAAAGGTGGGAGTGGATAAATGCAAAGTATGTAATAATCAAAATATGAGGTTGGAACTATGTTTTAAGTTTCCTGAGTATATAACACCCACTAAGAATTTTAGATGAAACAATGTTTGTTTGACCCGACCAATCCAAAGTCTCTGTTAGGATTAATCCTAAAAGTTTAAATGAAGAAGAGCAAATAATGTGGTTACTCCCAATTTGGATTAGAGGGCTTGACAGGAGTATTTTTGGGGAGTATGAAAATTCATGTATACTGTTTTGGGAAGAGATAATGAAAGAATGTTTTGCTGGCAGTACTGAGACATTTGCACAGCCTTTTGATTTAATATCATTGGAAAGCTAGATATATTGTGTTTGGGGGCAGTTAGCAGATGACTGATCTGCATACTGTAGAAAAAGTCCACCGGTTAGGTGTAGCTGCAGGTCATTAACATGAAGGAGGAAAGCTAAGGGACCTAATATCGAGCCTTGAGGGACTCCTTTTACTAATTTTTGAGGATCTGAGAGAACTGTTTTTTGTTAAATTATTGTCAACAGTGCGGATAGCGACTACTTGTGAGCGTCCAGATAGGTATGATGAAAGCCAACTTTGAGCAATACCTCTGATCCCATAGTACTCCATTTTGACAGAAACGTCCTGTGAATCAATTGAATCAAATGCCTTGCTAAGATCATAAAATATGCTAACTGCCTGTTCTCCTTTATCAAGGGCGGAATATACATGTGAGAGGAAACTGAAAAGAGCGGAAGTTGTTGATCTATGTTTAAGGAAACCATGTTGACTTGGTGAAAGAACGTTGTGATGATTGAGATGTGCCATAAGGCGGTCATGCATGATGTATTCATAAACTTTAGAAAAAGACGATAAGATTGAGATGGTGCGGTAGTTGTTTATGTCAGATTTTTTCCCTTTTTTCTTATAGATTGGTATTACCTTTGCTATTTTAGATCAGAGGGAAAGATACCTGATGAAATAGACTCATTAATAATGTAAGATAGGGGAAGAGATAAAAAGTGGGAGCATTTTGCCAAGAGTGATCCTGGAATTTCATCCAGCCCAGCTGAGTGTCTGGTGCTTAGTTTTTTCAATATAGTTGCCACTTCACTGGGAGTGGTTGGCTTTAGAAAAATGGTTTGAACGGGGCTAGGGAACCTTTTTGGGTGATATTGTGAGGAAGGTTTAGAATTCCTGTTGCAATTGCTGGTGGCACATTAATGGTGGTGAAAAAGGTATTTAAAATATTGCCTAATGAAGTTGGGTTAGATACTAGTTTTCCTTCATGCATTATGGTGATACTTTCTTTGGATATGGGCGAAGAAGTCTGAGATTTGATTACAGACCAGGCCATTTTAGAGATGTTAGAGGAGTCGGCTATTTTGCGGCTATAAAATTGAAGTTTTGATTGTCAAATGTTTTGGCATGAGACTTTTTGAGGGCCAAGTATTGCTCTTTACATAACTGATCTATTTTGGGAGTGTTTCAATGATGAGTGAAGATTTCTTAGTGTTTTTCCCTCACAGCGAAGTGCCTGAGTAATCCATGGGTTACCTACTGGTTTCCGAATTTGAATTGTTTTCAGAGGAAAAGCTTCATTGAAGTGAACCAAGAAAGTGGACACAAAAAATGAGTATAAAACATCAGCATCTGCTGTAAATGATAAAGATGACCATTGTTCACCACCCAGCCGTGAGATAAAGTGTGCAATATTTTCATCATTGAAAAAACGTTTTTGAGTCAGAATCTTTGAGTGATAATGGGAGAGGGATAGGTCAAGGAAAAAGAGCATGATGGTCGGAAAGCCCTGGATCACGCACTGTGGCAGTGATAAGAGATTCGTCGATGGAGGTAGTAAATATTATCAATCAAGGGTTTACTGGAAAGTGTGACTCTTGTAGGAGATGTGGATGGTAGCATACATTTGAAAGGAATTTAGTAAATCAATTAGTTCAGTGCTGGTGGTAGATTGTGTTAAGAGGGGCAATATTGTGGTCCCCCACAAATTATGTAAGAGGCCTTGGGGAATTTCTTTGTTATAAACACTAGCATTTTCTCTAAGGAGGAGAAAAAAACTTTAGGGTCACTAAGTGGGAGATCGATACAAAGATTTGATTATAAAATGAGAATTAGAGATGTGCCATGAAGCCCCAGAGCATTCAAAAGACTTTTCAATGTTTAAGTTTTTAATTTCAGCTATAGGAGAAATGCTGAGATGAGGTTTAGCAAATATAGCCACACCTCCATGAATAAATGAGGAGCGGCAAAAGATATCAACATTAACATAGTTTGGGATACAAAAGGAGTCAATTTCAGAAATTGTAAGCCAGTGCTCTGCTATACAGAGGATATCTGGAGAAGAAGCGCTGAGGAATAGCTCAAGCTCTTCTATTTTATTCCTTATTGATTGTATATTTAGAAACACTAATTTAGAATGTGTTCTGAGAGGGACCTGTGACGAGGCTATGTTTTGTTTTTTCTGGGGGTGGTGCGGGGAAAATCCTGAGAAGACGAGGTGATAGCTTTTTTGACTTTAGTTTTTGTTTTGTTTGCTAAAATAGGGGCTGCCATGTTTGGCCTTGCTGATGACCGTGTGAGAATGGGGTCACGCTGGAAGCTAAGGCTAGGCTTACCCCTTGGGGTTTAGACTAGTTTTAGTTTTTGTTTACATGGATTGACTGGTGAAGTGGTTCTGAAGATGAAGGTTTAGGCTTTACAGTTTGTTGAGTCGACTCTTCTATTCGTAAAAATATAGATGATGAGTGATGTGTGCTAGCAGGGGTCGACGTAGAGTTCACGCCGGGGTCAACAGATGAGTGCATCATGAATGGTATTTGCTTTGCACATTCCCCATTAAGTTCTGATTGGAGTCGGAACTCCAAACTCACTGGACAGCTGCGTAACCTTCTTGCATTCTTGGAACTTGGAGCTTATTTGATGGTTGTTTTTTGGAGTTAAACATTTTGTGCTCTGATTTACTTGTAGTTTGCCTTGTTTTTGGTGGCTGCTTTCTTTTGACTGTATGTAATAAACGTTGATTTTAATATTGGAATTTATTAAGTTTGGGGTAACATATTTTTTTTTGGTAGGCCAATGAAGACCATCTAGGCCACATCCAATTTTAGGCATTGCTAGTTCTTGTATATTATAAAATAAACAGAACTTTTTTAAGCTATTTAGCGATTTGGCAACATTATGGTACGTAGGCTTGTGATGCGACTGCTGTTTGATCACCAAGTTGCAGATAAGTCTACCCTTGCTTCGGAGAAAAAACTGAGTCTCCAACTCTGGGGTCTCTGGACCGAAGGTAATCAATGCCGCCAAATGTAGATTTAAATTTAGTTGCAATTCCACGGTTAAGCTTCAAGTCTTCCGCCACACAATGTACAAGAGGTGTGTCGAGTGGGCATGAGAAAATATCACTTTGGTGTTCACATAACATGAAGTGCAGCTCGGGGTTGAAGTAGTCTTTTTGAACGTAGAGTTGCTATTGGTTTCATGTATTTCATGGTGCAGTGAAGTGATGCTGCGTGAATTTCGTGCATTAATAATCTCTGCCAGTTGGGATGTTAGTTTGGATTTACCACCAGCATTCAGGTGCAAACCGTGCACAGGTAAACTCTGATCGTTTCATTACAGACATGTCCACAAAATAGCAATTTTTTTGTTTCCAGTGATGAATTTATAAATAGTCTGATTGATGTCTAGGATTCTTTTGTTGAAATTTAACGTGTCATATCTAAATGGTATACCAACTATGATCAGAGGACACGACCGTGGGGTTTTAATAAGTTTTTTCATATCATCCACAATCGCTTCACAGTCATTTGGCATGTTATTTGTGCCAGCAATTATAATAGTCCAGTCTCGGCAGTTTAAGGTAGGCATGGAAGAAGGGACGTCTTCAACTACATTTTTCAGCATTGCATTAGGTTTGCAAATGTTATAGACTTCATAGTTTCCAGATAGCTGAGATGTGATTCTGTGGCTTAGCTCACGTCCATGGCTGTCACTAAACATACGCACTTTAGGTGGCTCTTGTGTATACGTTGACTTGCGCGGACCAAGAGTAGAGGTCTAAGCTTCTGATGTTGCACATGGATTGATCCACGAGGTCTACCTTCACTTGATATTAAAGGGAGATTGGATGATTCAATAGTGTTTGCGACCTGTCGGTTGTGTGCTTATGGGCCATAGGAGGGCCGCCTACTGTTCGCCACCTGTCGGCTGTGTGCTTATGGGCCATAGGCGGGCCGCCTACTGTTCACCAACTGTCGGTTGTGTGCTTATGGGCCATAGGCGGCCCATCAACGCAAAACTTTGGCCATCACTTTGCCGCTGATGGCCCATGAGCGCACACATTTTCTGTGCTTCTTGGGTTGGGCCGATTCTGACCAAACGGGTGGGGCTACAACGTTCAGATTTCACATGGACATTAAGGTTATGGTGATGTAGTACCTTTTGAAAGAAAAAGTTGAAAAAGTTAGTCAGAATCCACAGAAATTAAGGTTTTACTATGAGTTTTTTGAGGTTTTATAGTACCAATTAACAAGTTACAATAGAAACTTGACAACAATCACCTACAATGCATTCAAAAAGCACTTGCAAAGGAAAAGTGCAAACAAACGCATAAAACGCAAACAAAAAACGCTCATCCATCAACGCGGCGGGACTTTAGCGTTTTCCTAGTAAATATCTAGTGCTTAAATCACAAGGGGTATCTTTGGGGGGACCGTGGGCCCAAAAATGTCAAAAAACAACTTTGAACTTAACAAATTTAATCATTCAGAGTCCATCATTCACACCTTGATAGCAAACGAACAACAAAAAGATGTAATATCCAACCAAATACAAAAATTTGTAGAACTAGGAAAACGCTTAAGTCCCGCCGCGTTGTTGATGAGCGTAATTGGTGCATTGAGCTGCCATGTGTTATGTGGATTTTCTGTTGTTCTGTGAAAAAATCATTACTAAGTTGAAGATATTTTTAAAATTTAATTTAATTTAATAAAAATTAAATTAAATTTAATAAAAAAATTAACTTAAATTTTAAATTTTTTTAATGATTCGTAATTTTAAAAAAGGAAAAAATCGTAATATTGAAATTTTCATAAGAAATAATTATTCGATTGCGCACAAATTTACACGAATATATTAATTCATAATATTAAGGTTCTGTAAAAAAATCATTACAATCGGATAAAGCATGTAGGTGTTATAAGCTGGAGAAATTTTTAAAAATTGAAAAAAAGTCGTAAAATTGCGATTTTCGTAAAAAATATTTTTTTGATAACGCTCAAATTTTACACGAATATATTAATTCATAAAATTAAGGTTCTGTGAAAAAATCATTACAATCGGACAAAGCATGTAGGTGTTGTAAGTCGAAGAAATTTTTAAAAAATCGAAAAAAATCGTAAAATTGCGATTTTCATGAGAAATAATTTTTCGATTGTGCTAAAAAACGTGGCAGTTCTAAGTTCAGAGATTTCGAAGACCTCCATAAAATTTCATCGCAATCGGAGTATCGGTTTAGCCGGAATCGTGCTAACAAACAGACAAAAATACAAAAAAAAAGAAAAAAAAACATTCCGGATTTTTTTCCAGTGTAGTGAAATGAAATCTTCGCTTCTCTCGCTTCGCTCGCTACGCTCGCTACGCTCATCCAAAAAAAAACGGCAGCCATGCTCTCCTTCAAAAGTCTTCGGCTGTGAATGCTGTGAGATATAGAAGTTGAGCCAAGCTTTTTATTCTTTCTCCCTAGTTTCGCTTTGAAAATAAGTAAGATCATTTCGCCTGTTGACGAGCGCCAAGCCAACGATTTTTGTTAAACTCGAAATCACAAAAAATGGCTTGGCCATTGAATTTGGTTCATGGCCAAGAATTTTTTTATGATTTCGAGTTTGAAAATTTTACTTTTTTACCACAAAAATCGTTGGCTTGGCGCTCGTCAACAGGCGAAATGATCTTACTTATTTTCAAAGCAAAACTACGGAGAAAGAATAAAAAGCTTGGCTCAACTTCTATATCTCACAGCATTCACAGCTGAAGACTTTTGAAGGAGAGCTTGGCTGCCGTTTTTTTTAGGATGAGCGTAGCGAGTGAAGCGAAGACTTCAATTTCACTGACGCCCCAAAAAATTTAGCTCGGGTGTTTTTTTTTTTTTTTTTTTTTTTTTTTTTTTTGTTTTTTTTTTGTCTGTTTGTTCGCTCTCTACCGGGCAAACGGCATATGCGATCTTGATGAAAATTTGACAGGACCTTCGAAATCTCTAAACTTAGACTTGCTACGTTTTTGGGTACAATCGAAGAAATATTTCTCATGAATATCGTACTTTTACGATTTTTTCGATTTTTAGTGCGATATTTTCGTCACATTTTGGCCGATTCTGACCAAACGGGTGGGGCTACAACGTTCATATTTCACATGGACATTAAGGTAATGGTGATGAATTGCTTTCTGAAAGAAAAAGTTGAAAAAGTTAGCCAGAATCTATAGAAATAAAGCTTTTAATATAAGTTTTTTGATTTTTTGTACGATTTTTTCGTGCCATTTGGGCCAATTCTGACCAAACGGGCGGGGATACAACGTTCATATTACACACGGACATTAAGGTTATGGTAATGTAGTACCTTTGAAAAGAAAAAGTTGAAAAAGTTAGCCAGAATCCATAGAAATAAAGCTTTTAATAAAAGTTTTTTACGGTAAATAATACCAATTGACAAGAAACAATAGAAATGTAGTAGACTGGAATCAACGTTCTATTTAGCAAAGTGAATTTAATAGGAGCAAGCATGTTGAAGCTTAGTATTTAGGATAAAACATCACAAGCATTTGCATTTCATCATATTTCGAGGTAAGGAATGCCATTAGCATAATGACCAGATTCAAAGAATTGGACCATATTTTATTACAGCAGGATGTCATTAACAGTCAGTTAAATCCGGATAGAACCAGGTAAAGTTTCCTCGAAACTAATTATCATTAACAAGCAGATTCCATGAACTTAGGTAACAATAAGACAATGTCGCGAATACGTCATCTTTAACCAATCAGATTAAAGAACGAGTTAATAGAGTCATCGTTAACCAATCAGATTAAGGGCGGGTTAAGTTACAAATACTTTTAAAAAAAATTTTTTCCCCTT